>SMLS01073386.1:0-59627 GCA_004785975.1 Popillia japonica | reverse complement strand
TTATTTAATTTTCAAATAAATTTTTTACTTAGTTACAACCCAGATAAACTGTATTAAAGGTGCAGGAGTTAAAACTTACTGTTTTTTTGTTTTATTCTAGTATTGTGCTCCTGTCTTTCATTTATACTTATTGCTAGTATTACACAAAGAATTATTACACATTTGGGGCTAAAACAGCAAAAGTAATAGGAGTGACATTACAAAATGACTAGGCACATTTTAGTCTATCTGCCCTCATCTGAGTTCCCAACGTATTCCAAACGTATTCTCCTTGTAGTGTTGAGTCAGTAGACGCCCAGCCAATCGTCAACAAAATAAGTCCGTAACAGTAGATACGATCTAGATAGAACAATGGGATTGTCAATGTCGCTAGATATATTGATGTACTACTTAATTTAGTGCTGATTTTGTCCATATCTGACATTAATGATATGCTATGGCCTTGTATCTCCGTACAACAAAATTTATTGCACATCAAAGTTACTCTAACTAAAGTTGGAAAAGCCTCTAAGCTAGTACACATTAACCAAACAATTCCGAGGTAAAAAACTAACATTAGTCTCAACTTTTTAGATTCTATGCACAACTCTGTGTTGCCTATATCCATCAACCTTCATTTATTGTTAATTTTTATGAATAAGTCTTCTTGATTACTTATAACGATTTTCTCTAGTTACACATGACAATTCAAAGTGTCCATTTATACTGCTGTACAATAGTCAACTTTCAAAATCATACCAAAGGTTCTCTTCCTTCAATTTCTCCTAGGTGCACCTTATTTTCGTAATTGCACTTATAATTTGCTTTGAAAAAATTAACAGTAAGCAGTAAAAAATTGTGGGGGTCATAATATCCTAACAACCTAGATGTAGAAAATATCATAAATTATTGACGACCGTCTCCCAAAATAGTATTTAATTTAATTTACAATAACAGATTTCATACCGTACTATTTTTAAAATATTTTAATCAATTATACAACAGTGCTGTGCTAGTAAAAACTGAAACTATTTGAAGTCTAATAATATTTTCCTATGAAATTATCGCGTCAAGAAAATTATTATAAAGTCTATTATACTTTAGCACGTGTATTGTGCAATTTGTACATATGTACGTGTGATCGTTTGAATTTGCCAACACAGAACATAGCCTTGACTTTTCTTTCTCTCACTTAACGGAATAAATTTACTAAACCCATTTTCACCTTCAATGTTCACTTGACGAAAATTTAATTAACTTTTGTTTATATCAGATGAACAAAAGCTTTCTGTCGAATGACTAAAACGGTTAGTAAACTAAATTAAAGATTTATTAAGAGCATAAACAAGCAAATAACACGACCAACTTCGGAATTGATTATATTGGTATAAATTATATGAATTATAATAAAATAAATATAATCAATTCCGAAGTTGGTCGTGTTATTTGCTTGTTTATGCTCTTAATAAATCTTTAATTTAGTTTACTAACCGTTTTAGTCATTGGACAGAAAGCTTTTGTTCATCTGATATAAAGAAAAGTTAATTAAATTTTCGTCAAGTGAACATTGAAGGTGAAAATGGGTTTAGTAAATTTATTCCGTTAAGTGAGAGAAAGAAAAGTCAAGGCTATGTTCTGTGTTGGCAAATTCAAACGATCACACGTACATACATATGTACAAATTGTACAATATACGTGCTAAAATATAATAGACTTTATAATAATTTTCTTGACGCGATAATTTCATAGGAAAATATTATTAGACTTCAAATAGTTTTGTAACTTCAGAAAATTTGGTCTTAGAAAATGATATTGTCGACTGCTTTAATATAACATCGTTACTTTTTACCTAAACAAACAATAATACGTAAGAAAATTAAAGAAAACACCTTGTAGTAAAGCCTAGCCAGTTCTTTGTTAAAAAAAGCACATTTGATGATTAATTTTTTAAGTAACTGTACACCAATCGATATCGTAAATGAATTGATTAAAGTGACTGGTATGAATCTATATTACTATGACTGCAGCTGTATCAACGAACCATCTCATAAAAACCATTCATTTTGTTATATATGATAGCAGTACACGCAAGTTGCTTTATACAAAATTATACGGTAATTCCCTGAAGCTCACTAAAAAAAGCTATAACATGTAAAGTACTTTATTACCTTCGATATCTATAACAATTGTCAGTTAATGTGTAAGTCAGTGCACTTACTCTGAATAGATTAATACATGTAATAGTTATTTAAATTCTAGTATTCTCCATTATGATGTTTACTATTGCCTCAGTTGTAACCCACTAACAGATGTAATAGAAATGGCGTCGTCTTCGATGGACCAAGTACAGTCCTATACATTACTTAACGCCGAAAAGGAACAACAATTCCATAAAATCCTTTATATACTTTACGAGAGTGTGGTCAACTAGTCTCAGCTAACAGAATATACTATTAGTGCCAGTAATATTGGGGTGCGGGAAAAGTTCCAAAGATTTGGCAGCACACTTAGCATTATACTGAGATAGGGGGACAGCCGCTCACGGAATTAAAATAGTAAAATAGTTGACCTTCTAGCAAAAAATGCTAGCACAAGAACATCGTAAAAACGTTATCTTCCGGGAAAGTTTTGATCGTTTCAGTAATAGGCGAGTTTCAGAAAGAAGGGGTTTAATAATTCGCAATTTCTGTCACTGTCTCAACTTTTCCTATCGTTTGGGTTTCCTCCAGTAGTTTTCACTTCCTCTGTAGCTAATCCTTTTGTTTCGAGAATGTACGTCACTCCACTTAAAAAGTCCTTAAGCATTCAGATTCATTTTAAGCAGACTCTTATGTATTGACGTAATAGGGTGTGCTCACAATTAGACATACTTTCTGTTGATTCTTTTGCCAAAAGTTTTTGCAATTTCTTAAAGATTCATCTCTGTCATGTAAGACAACAGTTCCTACTATATTATATCCATAAATCACATTTTGTAGATTTTTTAACAAGAATGTTTAATAACCATGTCGTATAATTATTTGTGAGCAAATATTTCTATCAACCGATTCACAATACCATTTCTTGTTAATTAAAATGTTCATAAACATTGGAGCTGTACGATTTAATAGGGCATAAAAAACTTGATGCTAACTAAACACATCCGATTACTACGACGAATAAAACGTTTATATAAGCAGATTTAATTTAATTTTAAACAAAAACCTGCCTAAATTTAATCTTTCAAGAGCATTATTATGTAGCTACGTACATATGTAATCCGTGCTTATTATTTCCAGTCGTAGCACTTGTTTACGTTATGTAACCCATTTCGCACTCTTTTAAAATTAATTGTACAAACATAGCATTAGTTTTTTTGAAGATATGTCCGGCATGTATTTAATATACTGTTTAGCAAGTTACAACATTGCAGAAGCCGCGGATCTTTATCAAACGAGCAAATACTCAAAAACCTCCGCAACAAATTAGGAGAAACCTGTAGCTGTAGAAACCGTACACTATAAGGACTGCAAACATGCATAATAGTAGTAGTGAAAGTACAAGAAAAATTGTATTAGCACATGATGTAGATTATATGAATATGTGGCTGACTTTAAGAATTAGTCAACTTTTTCCACCCTCGCAAAAAGATTTTTCAGCATGGCCATTACAAATATACGCCGCTAATTACCATCTGAATAATAGCGAAACAAAACTCTCATTTCATTGTTCAGTTCAAACACCAACAACATTTTATATTAAATGTGGTGATGGAATTAGTTATGATTTCCTTATTGGTTTTTTTACACTACCAGACGATTTTCTGAATTCTCAGCATTATTTAGAAAATTGTTTAGCTGATTTACTGGAAATTGTTCCATCAAATGCTAAAGCACACTTGGCGCTTCCACATGAGGATGTACCAAATCGGTTACATAATTGACAGATATTTCTAAACGTTGTACGAGGAACAAGCTACAATTATTGAGAATAGACACATTGATGCAAGCTTTTAGAATTTTTATTTTAAATATGTTCAAAGTGGTTGCCATTTACAAGTAGGGATACTATCAAAAAAACACTTAACGGCGATGTCAATTATTCTGACTCGAACCTTTTCGCTCTCAAATGTTTTATGAACTCAGAAAATAGCCAGAAGTCACCCTTCGCCCAATCCGGTAAGTAAGAAGGATGTGAAGGATTTAGATGTTGTTTTCCGCTAAATACTGAACAGTTGTCCCTGCTCTATAAGATGGCGCTCAGCCTGGGCTTCCTTGGCGAGCGGGAACATCAAAAACGGTATGTACGTTTCATCGCCAGTTACAATTTTAGGATTTGATGGCCTCCAGCATTCGACATATCTAAAGTTGGCTGGCAAATTCACAAAACACGTTCTGCTTTTTGTAATTCTGTCAGATGATAGGGTACAAACCGAGTTAAAAGTTTTTTCAAATGTAAATGATCGTGCAATATTGATCTCAGTTGCGATGATATAATCAGATTGGACTTTATCATCGCATAGGTAATGCGGTTCCACCATCTTCTTCACCGCAGCAATGTTTTCGAGGTTAACAGTAGTTCAAAGAGGGCCAGCTTCTTTTCTGGGTATCACCGACTTGCAACCTCGTTCAAATTCTTCATCCCATTTATAAACTGTGGTCAATGATGTCACGAGATCCGCAAATGCCGATTTAAAAACTTTTCTCGCACTCATACGCGTCCAAGCTTTTCTTGAAGTCACAGTAAATCATTATCCGAAAGTTCTATCGTGATAATTCCATTTTTCGATAACAGACGCTTATTCTATGGACTATTTCTCAGACACTGTTCAACCGAATTGCGCTAACTATACTGCAATTGACAGATAAAATAATGCACTATTTAATAAACAACAATTTATTTTGCAGGGGTAACTAGATTTTTCAATTCTCAATAATTGTAGTTTATCCCTCGTATATTGCAAAATGCATTAAAGGTGCTGTACCGGTAACGCGGCCTATATAATTTTCCTGAAGCAAAGCAAATAAAAAAAATATTCCGGAAGTTTTGAACTGATAAAGATAAATCTGCAATCGTCTGCTATTTATTGCAAGTAGATAGAACGGGGTCGGATATGTGCTTTCTTTGCTGTGTTGAATCCTGCCTGGATTAATTTATTCCATTTTTACGTGAATTTTGTGCCATAAGTTTTACAAGGTGTTAGTCATGATATTATCCAAAACTTATTATTAGGTCACAGGGATCACTTGCTTTGGTATAATTAAATTTAGAAGGCGTGTACTCTGGTGATTTATTTGCTGATAAGAAAAACTTTATACATACATAAGTAACTTATGTCACTTCTTTATGATGAAATATGTATGTTAGTAGTCGTCTTTGTAAATCTGTAGCGTTTGAAAACATTATTATGTAACGGACATATCTAGAAATATTTGTAGTAGTCGCTCAGTTTTTGTATAGGTATCTGCATCACACAGTTTAACGCACCTCTGCTCTAGAGATTTACACAAAAGTGAAACATATACATTTCCGCTTGGAGTTTTTTTCATCTTCTATTCATCTTGTCGGTCACCGAGTTAATCTATTTGTTAAACGTCTTTCATGTGAGGATATAGAACGAATAACAGGTCCCAAATATTGTAATTGCAGCCTTTTGAAAACAATCTCACAATCAGTACGGAAAGTAAAATTTGTATTTGTGCTGTTGTATCTTATAACGTTGCAATGATATTTAGAAGTATAATTTTTTGTGTTCGCAGCTATTTTATTATATCCCTGCTAACAAATTTGTCGAGCTTTAGTTCCAGCGTTTTCTAAAACCTATTAATAATTGAATTTCTTTTTCTATAAATTACATATCTTATTGACAAATCTGATGACAAACAATAAAATTATATAAACGATCAATATGCGTCTCCACATGGACTTTTTGACAGGCTCAATTTAGTAAGTCATAAACAATGGTGCCAGAAAATAGAGGTAAACCAGGCAAGCATATATAGTTCTGGAATAATCGTATCCAACCAAACGTGGCAAAGTTATAACTGAAGGTTGTTATCTATAAATTTATTTATTTTAGAAAATATACGCTTTGCACGGAACACTTCAATTGAAACCAGTCACCCCATATTACTGTTTACCTGCTGTGATTTACATAAATCTCCAGAACCTATTACGTTTCGTGTCAAGAAGAGCCGATCGTGACGATCTAAAATTATTTCTGGATACACAGCAGCTCCCGCCCTAAAAACTTGAATAGAGAAGATAGGTTTTGTGACCACTCATTTAAGAGGTGTTTTAATTCTCCTTGTGGTAATATGCATGAAATAGTGATGTGTTCTAATCAGTAAACCAGGTTGCCCGTTAACCTCCATACAATTACTTTTCTGAAAAAAGCACTATATTTATTACGGTTACTACTATTTATTATGTTAAACAAAATATGTAAATACAAAACAGTAAACTTGTTGATGTTACATGCGCGTGCTAGCTCTTCTAACTACAAAGATAAGAGCCACTATTCTAATTAACAATTCCTTGAATTTATTAAAGTCCGTTGAATATTATGAATATTCCCTATATATAAAGGAATAATAATAGTATTGTACGTAATTGCATCATATCTGTTTAATGCGTGTGTAAATGAAGAAAAAAATGTTGAGAAGCGGAAATTATTAATTTGCTAACTACTACCTTTGAATTGACACTATTCAATTTTAAAGTTCAAGTAATGATTTGTTTACCACTGCGTTTTATTTTAATTCTGTTTACATAAATTGCCGTAATGCAGTGCCACCATGCTATGTTCTGTAATTTTAAGTACCTAATGCAGGAAAATGGCACATCACATTCAAGAATAAATAGGTAGTGCTTATATTACTTGCATATAAAAGAGCTAATATTACATACCATACTGGGAATGTCTTTAACGGAAGTAAACTGACGGTACATACTCCGACCGCACTGTATTAATAAGATAAATTCTTGTAAGTAACGTGTTCAGGCTGCTATAGTAATTAACTCCTTCATTACACGATCTGAAATGCAATTTTATCTTGACGTAAATAACACTACTCTCACAACTGAATAAATAGCACCTCTATATATTCAGAATGTGACAATAGTAGCACAATGAAAACGAACATAAAAAGTGTTGACAATAAAAATCGAAGAGAAAGAACAAAAAATTTGAATTAAAGGAATTATTGAAAAACTAACGCTATGAATTTCTGCAGTTAAGCAACAAAGATCGAACACTATAAATAATTTCCAGGTTGAATAGGTACTTAAGAAAGCTAGATGCATGAGCACAAACAACGGAAACTATATAGATGACATTGACGAAAAGCTACAAACCCCAAACGTAACCCACAGTCCAAACAGAAAAATGATATTTAGTAAATTAACATAGAAGGAAATTGCATATCTAAAAGACAATAGTGTATGCTTAAGCTTATGCCGCTCAAACAATGTCACAGACTCAGAACCCTTAAATATGTCTAACGGTTAATAAAAGCGGAAAAAATTCTAGAAGCAGGTAAAGTCGATAGTCTCTTATTGATATAGAGAATGGACCATAATATGGAATATATGTAACTCCCCAGAAAAACTATGGTAGAATCCAGGAAATAGAAGTTATAAGTAGGCGTAACCCATACACAAACAAGGTTGCAAGACAAGGTGGAAAAGGATATGAGTAAACGGAGACTAGCTATCCTGACAGAATTTCTTGCTTAAACTAAAACTTTTAACTTGGGTCGTCATTACCGACCGAATACCGAATCCGGAAAAAATTTTACTAACGTTCAAATAACATCTCTACAAAGCATTTACAATACAGCAAGAGATTCGCTGAACCTGAACTTAAAGGCTAACACATGTTAAGGACGACTGATAATTTCAGAGAATTTTAAGCAAGATGGAGTTTCCAAGAATTACTGGTTCCCGCTTTCAGATTTTCGTATACACTTATGTACAGGCATTCATACACATCATGTTCTCTAGTAATATTACCAAAGATTGGAACTTTTAGGAAACGTTTCCTTAATTTTGTGCCTTTACTGAAGTATTTCCGATAAAATAAATAGCGCAGCTACAATCAATCGTTTTCAGAATCAATTTAAAACAACTTAATTTCTGCTTTTTCCAGCAACTCCCAAAATACTTATCAGCTTTCTTATTTCAAATAGAAGTATCTAATTTTTATTGAGTTGTATTGCAGAGACAATTTTAATACCTACTATTTTGTAATTAGTGCTATATGAATAGCTTTGTTCACACTGTGCCTTCATTTCCTATCACAGCAGTTATTTGATTAACTATCCTAAATTATTATTATTTAATTATTATTTAATGTAAGTAAATGTACACTAATGTTGGTTCTTTTCATATAATAATCAATATTATGTGGACAAAAAAATGTTTTTCTGACCACGTATTCTTTTAAAGTAAAAATATATCTGGATTAGATGCAACAAAGTTTTCTAAATGATTATTATTATTATATATTATTAGACAAATTATTATTATTAGACAAAGGAACAACAATCTAAAACTTAACGCAACTTATAGCACCAACATCAATAACATAAAATTGTCAGAAAAGGTATCGAAAATTTTTTACTCGTACATCTTCTTATACAGGGTTATTCACGCTATACTGCACGGAATATTGCGACGAATGAATGTTATTGCATTTTTGAATTCTCCGATCAAAATAAGTGGCTGTTTTAATAAGGTTTATAATGCCTAAACCTTAAGGTTTTTGCAGTAATTTGAATTTTCCCCAAATTTAATCTTATTTGCAGATTTTAAATACTTAAGAAGTATTTACGTTATTGAAGCGAAATTTACAATGAAGTGTACCAATAGATTATATTTTATACCCCAATTATAATAAAGTTGCCATCTTATACAGGGTGTCCAAAAATTAAAAGTGATCAATTAAGAACTTTAAGTGTCTATAACTTGATTAATTTAAATAGGACGCCATATTTTTTAACTTACCACGAAATGTACTTTTTAATTATCTTTCGACTGGTATCAATACCAAAATCTTTGTATTTTTACAGAATACGCCACATAACTTTGGCTAAATTTGTACGATTTGTTTTTTAATCGTTCATGTATCTAGATGCCTGTGGTATTTAAAAATGTCAGATGATTTAGAATTATGTATAAGAATAATAATGAAGCATATCTTTACAAGTATTCAGAAGCTTAGAATGTAATTTATAGTACAACAATCCATTTCCAGACATTTACATATTTGTTTTTGAAAACCCCTGCCAACTCTGGGCAACATCTGTGGGGTTAAAGTTTCAAAAGCGTTTCTTATACGTATTGCTATATCGTGTGGTGCCAGCGGCGTATTATAAACAATTCCTTTTACGTATCCACATAAAAGGAAATCTAGGGAAATTAAGTCGGGATATCGTTATTGTTTAAATATTGTTGTGGTGTTGCTTAGCGCATTAATATGATCTTTATTCTTAAAGAATATAAACAAAATTTTTCATTAGCTTCTCGAATTTTTGCTCATAGGATTTCTGTAAGAAATCATTCTCAGCTAGCCGTTTTTGAGACGCTATTAAACCAGTTTCAGGAAGTGGAAGCGTCAGTTCCATTACAGAAACGTACAAAAAATTATTATTTGGCGTATTCTGTAAAAATACACAAGACTTTGGTGTTGATACCAATCGATAGATAATTAAAAAGTACATTTCCTGGTAAGTTTAAAAATATGGCGTTCTATTTAAATTAATCAAGTTATACACACTTAAAGTTCTTCCTTGATCACTTTCAATTTTTTTGGACACCCTGTATAAGATGGCAACTTTATTATAATTGGGATATGATCTATTGGAACACTTCATTGTAAATTTCCCTTCCATACCTTAAATACTTCTTTAGTATTTAAAATCTGCAGATAAGGTTAGATTTGGAGAAAATTCAAATTACCGCAAAAACCTTAAAGGTTAAGTATTATAAACCTTATTAGAACAACCACTTATTTTGATGGGAGAATCGGCAAATGCAATAACATTCCTAGTGTTCCATTTAAAAAAACACAACTTTGATACTTTTGGAGCTTTTGGGACACCCTGTATAATTTGAAAATAATTTTAAAAAGTACCCGTAATAGACGTGCATATATCCCAAAGTCACGTATTTTCGCCACAAAATTCTGTGCCGTATAGCGTGACCCAGTGTATATGTATGTACATACATATGTACTGTACATACATACACGCAACGCAACTGCAGGAGAAGGAGAAATGGCTGGAACGTACAATCAGACATATCCCAGACACAGAAAAAGCAATATAATCAGCACCCTAAACAATAATCACCTCTCCATACCATATTATTCCTAAACTTCTGAGAAATACAATTAAAACGGTTATATCGAGCCATATTGTAAGGTTCTTCGCCGTCGTATAAGCTAATACGGTTTCTTTTGCTCATAAACAAATTCCTGGAATAATAGATGAAACTAATATAATAAATTCATCTAACCTTATGGCGGGTGTCTCCATATATCGCTGTTTAAGTCAAATTTGGCATATGGAAGATATGCTATACTTGTAATTAATTCTTCTCTATTAAATTTCTTTAGCGCAGCCAGTTTTTCTATAAATTTGGATATGTTAAACTGCATATGTTACTATTATGAAATAATAGTAATCTGTATTACCGTTTATATTCTACTTAGTCGATATATTATTTGTTTCTTAAGCGTATAAAAACGTATAAAATCGTGTCTTTATAATAAACATTTTTTGTTAAAGTTTCTAAAGTCACATTTGCACTGATCATGTATTTTAACGTTATAAAAAGTTTTAGAGGTACATGTCATCTACTTTGAAAGCCATTATGTAACGAATCCATCCATCCACGAATTCTCCAAAGTTGCCCTCAGTATAACACTATTTTGGTTTGGTGCAATAAATGAACCTAACGAGGAAGTGGTAAGGAATGCAATTCTTGGTAGTCCCAAAAGGTCGGCTGTTAAACAAGCATCTGTTCTTGGTTTGAGTGGTTGAAGTACAAAACGAATACTAAAACGTATGAATTTTCATCCATATAAGTTCGTAATTACTCAGGAATTAAATGATCAAGATAAGATTAACACACTTGCATTTTGTCGTCTCATTCATGATAATCATCTAGATATCGAAAATAAACTTTTCATTAGTGACGAAGCACATTTTTACATCAATAGAGATGTAAATATGCAGAACTGCCGTTATTAGGCACAAGATAATTCACGTGAAATTCACAAGCGACCTTTACATTGCTCTCAAGTAAAAGTTGGTGTGCCATTTCATTGTCCAGAATAATTGGGTCTTACTTTTTCGAAGCGAATGGTCAAAGGGTAACAATTAATGCCGCGTGTAATGTTCAAATGCTACAGACATTCTTTTTACCTCAGAAGAAGAAATGGGACATTACTGGTTTCAGCAAGACAGGACAAAAAGTCATACGGCGAGAATGAGCATAAACATTTTAAGAGAATCCTCTCCGAACAGACTCATTTCCAGATATGATACGATTCCATGACCAGCAAGATCCGCGGATATTTTACATAGTTCCAAATTATTTTCGTGGAGAATACTTAAAGCTAAAAGTGTTTGTGAATAAGCGCTAAAGTTCTTTAATAGAATAGAAAATAATCATTAGAAATGAAATTAATGCATCATCTTCTTAAAATGTTATGCAAAAATTCGCTGTAGAATATTATAGGATAAGGAACATCGTTACATACAGCTTTTTACCAGTGTAATTATCAAGAAGAGACAGAGAAGGATTCAAGGTAGTTCGGATGAAGGAATCAAATGGTAGTTAACGACGTTTTGAATAATACATAAATAGACCGCATTGTTCTTCTGCAACAGTTTTCTTTGCTTCAATGTTAATCGAAATTATCCATGCATATTCATAGCTATCAGCAATCAACAAGCATAGAACTCTAGATACGTTATAAAATAACAGTTATAAAACTAAATTTCCAAGAACTAACTCAGGGTATTCATATTAAAATACTACATGTAACAGTGATGTAATCGTAAAGTAGTAGAAAATTTGTTGAGTTTAAATATTAGTTTATTCGTTGCCTTTAAAGTTATATATTATTCCTACAAGAAGTGGATACTTTCCAAAGGATATTGTTTCGAAGTGTGCAATTTACATAGAATTACAAGTCATAGATATTTAAAGTAATTGTCAATTGTCTTAATTATCCGTCGTTAATGTATAAAGTCGTCCGCACGAGTCGAAAGCCTAAAAGGTGGAGGCGCCGGTTTCCCCAAACACGCACGAAAAAATGGTTCGGTTTTCTTATTTACAAACATGTGGTGGGGATCGCCAAGATCAAGGGCAATCGTATACGGCGGCGTAAATTTTAATCAGTTGTGCTCCTGAACCCTTTGCAGTAAGAGTGGTGCGCATATAGCTGCCCCTGTCGAATAATAACAATACATAAAGTAACAAATATATTTAGATAAATAAACACTCTATACAGTTTAATTTGATTTCAATATTTTTTAATAATTTTAATATGGTTCATACAATTTCGATGACACGAACTATTGTAAGTACATTATAGTTGTTAAAAAACTTGTTTCGCAATTGGATTTTCTAAATCTGTATTGTAAGTAACTTTATGCAAGTCTGCTGCTTTGAATATATTGAATATCGCATTATACGATAAATGTAAATATAAACAGATCTATAGCCCACAACTTTGTATTATTGCGGATTTTTTTCAGAAATTCAAACAATTGCATAGTTTGGCATTATTTCATCTTTGCCTTGCGAGATAAAAAAAAGTTTTATAATATTATTGTCGGCAGTTAAATCTAGAACAAATTTTGATCTTTATTTTGGAAAGTCTTGGAAAGTGCATGGTGTGTAACTGTTAAATAGCACCTTCCAGTTCTATCATAGGAAAAGTGAAATATAATTTATCCACTCCAGAAAGAACATCAGTTGTTAGACCAATAAAATACTATAATTTCCCGCCATGTTTTCTTCACATTACATGCTAAATTTAAATTCAAGTCTTAAATTAACACATGTGGAACTTAACAGAGCATAATTTGAATATATTTTATTGTACTTAAAGCAGTATACTTATATCTAAGGCTAATGCATTAACAAATTAGCTACACATATATTTAATGAAGTTATGCTCAATTAAATTTAATACTGTACTATACTATTAATTTATTTCTTGCAACAATACATTCCATTATACGTTTAATTATAATTTATGAAGCAGTTCTAGAAGCTTACGCTTGCGCAGGAAGAAACGTGTGATTACTAGAATTCTTTGCCGTAATTATTTAATTTGATGTTTTTCAAATTTCGATCTTGTTTTAACGTGTTTCTGGTACTTTATTAGTTGATGATATTATAAATTTTAAATTAAATTATCACATACTAGATAGAACTGTAGTACCAGTTTTGAAAAATATGTGATTGTATCGATTGATTTGATGTGATTTCTATCAAACACAATAAACAAAATTTAATAGCGTGCAAATTAATGCAATTTCTACCTCTTAAAAAATGTTTAAATACTAATTATCCCCTTAAATTATAACTTATTTATAAGATCAGACAAACATGCTGAAAAAGGAACTTTTGGAACTTCGCGATTCTGTTTTCTTACTATGGGGTTCTAGAATGCTTGCTTCTTGCTACTTTTTTGTCAAAATATTTATGATAATTGTTTGGTTGGTCAAAGTATGCTCCATTTTGATTTCAACCATCCACAGTTGTTTTTAATTGCAGGTATTTTCACAACTTATCTGCAATTGTAGTTATGGCTTTGCATAGATAATCATCTTAATAGTATTTTAAAATATTTTTCGGGTCGATAAAATCTAATTAATCGGGAACTGCCAATTCTTGGAAGTTCGGTATTCTTTAGTGTCCTCTAAAAACACGCCAGTTTCGACACATCTTCGGAATTAAGTCTTAAATCTTAGGTAGAGAACTTATTGATTTTTATAAGCATTTTTATAGAAATGCCTTTTTAAACTTTAATTTTTGTTTTAATTATTTATGAGGAATTTGGTTCATAATAAGTTGATAATAATGATGAAAGAACTTGTCCCAAGTTAATTACCATTGGTGCTGGATGGTGCTACCGCAACTGTTCTGTACTACATATATAAGCTCATAGTCCCAAAAGTCGTATTAGTTGTATCTGATGGATTTTCACCGAAAAATGGGTTCGTGGGTGCATTTTCATTTTCCTCAGTCGTTTTACATAAATCATCTCTTTCATGATTATTTCAAAACTTCATCTCAAATTAAAATAGTCAGCACAAAAGTGACTCAAGTGACAGTTTTCTTCCACTTTATCTTCAATCATAATAATGAATTTTTATTATCATGTAAACAATTGAATACCGGCCCCTAAATGTATTGAAGTCTATGACAGCGTAGGACTATACGTGCTCTCTATGTTAGGGTTTTATGCTTTTCTTTTTTAACTGTGGCAGATGAACAGGTGCTATGTCATTTTAATTTCATATGAACTACAATTCGATTGCAGTGAACGAGGACGTGCAAAAAGTTCGATAATTAGATGTTAATATTGACAGGTCACCTATCTTGGATGAATAAAATATACATTGAAATTCTTGAAATTTTTTATTTAACATTCCATAAATTATCAGATTTTTCAGAAGATTTCTTGTTATATATTATTTCTTGGCTTAATTTATCCGTGTTCGATGTAGTTTGATGAGCTATATGAGTCTCCGTAAGGTTATTCGCCAGGAGTTGCTGAATTTTTATTAGTCTGGCCGATTGAAGTTACTCGGACTCTTCATTAGATCCAATAAATGTAGCATTAACCTCTCATACTACTGGTATAGTTTCCGTGTTGAAGCAACTGGGGCTCTTCCATTATATTTCTATACGTTGGATACCTCATCGGTGTTTGATTCTGCACTATGCACACCTCCCTGTATGATGTAACTTATTCCACTTGTATACATATGCCTTCAGCGTATGTTTTTGGCAGCTAATCTTTTTACACAATTTGCTGCCGTGTGCTTTGTTGCTGTCGCTATAAGCCGAGAAATGATAGGATGAGCTCAACTGAATGTTGTTGTAAGGTTCATGACCATATGTTATTTTATTGAATGTCATCTCATGTGTATGGGCAAATAATGATGTAAGATGTTGGTGATGGTTGTTAATAATATCGTTCCCAAGAGAGAACCAGACGTACGGAGTTCAAATGCTAGGTCCGGCGATTGTAGCTCAACGGTTCATCATCGGTTCTCTGATGGAGTGCCATTCCTTCTCGGGAAGTAACTATACTAAAGATAAATATCAAATAAAGTCTCACAAGATTTATCTTATCTTTTCCTATTTCTTGTAGCACCAGCTGTCTGATCTACAATGTTTCGTCTACTTGTACCCTAACTACAAATACGTACATTTGTTCCTAACTCGGGGCCCTTTGCAATTTATCGAGATAGTTGTCGTACACCTACATTGAAATAAAGCTTCTACCTATGTATCTTATTCTAAGAAATATAACCCATCCAACCAGCATCCCATTATTACAAAGTTACCTATAAAGATTTTATTAGCAACAGACAAACTCTGCAACCTACGGCAAACGTTGTTGACATCAAAAGAATTCTACTCGGACCGTCGGGAAGTGCAGGCGAAATGTATCTCTGCATCCATATCCAGTTTTCCCTTTAAATGTGCTAGCTGTATATTTCTGTGTTATTGTAATAACTATTTCAAGTCAGCATGTACGATTAATAAAATTCAATGACCAAAAGGGCCAAGTGTAAATTATTTTGTGGTAAACATTAAATCAGCTTTTACTATCGCTATTAACGTGGCCATTACCCCGGTAATGGCGGAATGTCTCTTTATCTTTTGAAGCAATACGCTTCTCATGAACTGTTACTGTTTAACATTAAAATCTAAGTAACAGATGCTGTGTAAAAGATAATTGCTTAATTGTTTGAATGTTCAAATTATTACAGTTCCATTTCTTACTCAATTAAATCATTTCACATTAACAGTGCTCCTAACCTACCTAACCCAGTACCTATGTAAAAACCTGTAATATTAGCATCAACAAACTTTATATTAGCACTATATACATATATATACCACATATAATATAAATGAACATGCACAAAATTGGATTAAAAATTCTAAATTAGATCCTGCGTAAGCTAGGATGTAGTTAATCACAATCGCCAATAAACATGTTATCATTATATTTATTGCAAGCAGATTTATTATATCAACAATCCTCTGATTTATTAGTAGAATATTTATTATAGATAAATGAGCTAACTACACTTTCCTATTAGACAACCCCTACCAATCTAGAGATTAAAAGCTTACAATGACAACAAAAGCAACTGCTCTGTTACATAATACTATCAATTATCGAATCATTTTTAGTCTAAAAAAATGCCTAAATGTACAAAAAAGGAAACATAATTAAGTCGAACTTATTTTTATTTAACAACAGCTTATATAATAATCATAACAGGTTTGAATTTTCAAATGCCATTAAATATTTTAGAATATTGTCCATTAGTAGTAGAAAGCCACCAAGTAGATATAATATTTTAAGCAATTTTATACTGCAGCTACGAATGTTTCATTACGAGGAGATTCAAAAGAATACCGGAAATTCATAATGGCATTATGTGCATACCATGATATATGTACATAAATTGCATTCCTAACGTATTTTGAATCTCATTACTTCACTGTGCATTTCTACCATAGAAGTACGAGGAATAGTATAGGTTTAAAAGATCACTGACGCTATGGTCACGTAATGGCGGTAATCCAGATAGAACTCTCCGTGTCATTCAATGAGGCAAAATGGAGTTTAATGGCGGTTTCAATGTAACAAACAAAATGTGCTATATCGCAGCGGTCTATTACTATGGTAGCAAGTACAGCGATATTGTTTAAATTATCACACTCGCATTCGTAATACAGTTATGCGAGAGGAATATTAAAAAAGGAAATAAATACAAGTTTTCAGAATTTTTATTTTAAATCTGTTCACAGTAATTGCATTTATAATAATGCACTTAACCATTCTCTCCTTCCATAGTTTAAAAGCGTTCAACCAGTCGTCTTTAGGGATACTATCGACAAAACACTCAACGGCGATGTAAATCTCTTCTTCTGACACGAACCTTTTTTTTCTCAAATGTTTTCTGAGCTCAAAAAGTAGCCAAAAGTCACACAACGCCAAATCCGGTGAGTAAGGAAGATGTTCTATAATTCTGATGTTGTTTCCCGCTAACTACTGAACATTTGCTCCTGCTGTATGCAACGACGTGTGATGATGATGTAGCATGATTCCCTTTCTTGACACTTTACTGAACACAGTAGCCAAAGAATTTTCAACATACCATTTAGCGGTAACTATCTTCAGATCTTCTAATTTAATTGTGACCACCAAACTTGTAAAATACTGCGTACATAACTTCCTCGTTGTTTTTTCAGGATCGTTGTGGTTTCCTCATCTTCATGTATCCAGACAGTACTTTCTTAGTAAGTGCGAACATCATAAAATCACAATCACAAATAAGTTGATGTCCTCCTCTAAAATTTCTTGACAAATTCTAACAAGTTCTGCTTCTTGCAAATCTCTCAGATGATGGGATACAAAGCGAGTTACAACGCTTTTCAAATGTAAATCATCGTGCAATCCTGATCTCAGTTGCGAGTTGGACTCTATCACTGCTTTGGTAATACAGTCGTCCTCTTCCACCATCTTCTTCAGCGCAGCAATGTTTTCGAGGTTAACAGCAGTTTAAAGAGAGCCAGCTCCTTTTCTATGTACCTACCACCGACTTGCAACTTCGTTCAAATTCTTTGTAGCATTTATAAACAGTACCCAATAATGGCGCGAGATCTCCAAACGCCGATTTTGAACTTTCCTCGCACTCTTAGGCGCTCAAGCCTTTCAAGATTAGTAACAGAACCTCATAGATTTCAGAAATGAGAAAATATTACTTTTTATTAATGATTAAGCAAAGACGGTTCCATTACCATTTTTCATTGGAGGAGCATTAAGAAGATTTTGAAACGCTTACAACAAAAACTTTGACACGATCTAAATCTCATTACAGTAGATTTAAGACATGGAGTTGAACTTGCTCATTTTGTTTATCAAAAATAGAATTATACGAAAATACTACCTTAGTATTTCTAGATATCCCAAATTGTTACTATTTAAACTATTTTGCTTTTGGTTAATGATAAGTAAACAGAGCAGTATCTACAACGGAGGATTCTCTCTTCACATTCATGACAAATCAAAATTTAAACCAGATTTCGAGTAATTAGAACTGGAGTAGTAATTCTAACCTATGCTGTACACAATGAACTATTTATTTAGAAAAGTAGTACATCGATAGTAACAAAAGCATTCTAAAACTGCTGAAACACGTCGATATTTATTTATATCAACAAACCATTTCATGTCAAATTGAACTCTTAATTTTCATTTGTAGATCACAAAATGTTTGGCCTCAGTGAAGTACGGATTTAGCACTAAACAAGATCTGTCGACAATATTCATTTTTCTTGATAATGCGACTAGAACTTGAAGACTTATTTCGTTGAAGAATTAATCTAGCTAGGAAACAAACAGCCACGATGTGAGCAACTCATCCTTCGTTAAAAGCATTGGTGTGGTGCAATTTTGGTTTATGCTTTCAATATTGGATGTCATTCTTTCCACATTTTGCTATTATGATTAACACACATCAATGCATTCGATAAACTAAGTTCTCATAAACGTACATACATATATAAAAGTATTAGATCTAAAAAACTATCAAAAAGAATTCCAATTGCGAAGCTGCATCTTATTACGTAAAGTTCGTGTGAAATTGACTCCCAATAACATAATAGTAACAAAATTTAATTGCTACTTAATAGCTAGACAAATTCTACTAGCACATTGTTTCGTGCGAGGTAACGTAAATTGGTTCAAGCTGGATCGCTCGAGAAAACCGCCGTTAGTGGCTCATCATTCGGTAAGGATGGCCAAACAATGGACGAAATTTTTGAGCTTACAAACCTTCTGCCACAAAAAAATTACAGCGGAAGATCTCTGGGAGGTAAGAAATAGTATTAGAGAAATTATTACTTACTGTAAACCTGTAACAATGTAGGGAGATATATTCTGAAATATTTAATTTTTAACCTATGTACCTATATCATAGACGATTACATTCAAGAAAATGGCGAGCGCACTAGAACTTCCCTTTAGTACCAATATACAAAGTAAATAAAATAGGAAAGTAGAGCGAAGGCTAACTTTCTACATATGTATATACATCCAAGAAATACATCATGTAAATATCGTAAAAGCATTCATGACGATTTTTCAGTAAAAAAGATAAAACGTGATAAACTTTATATTGCGCATGTACTTCTACTACATCCATCTCAAACCTATACATATTTGCTACCTGTTTATACATACATATGTATATACTAAAGAAAGTAACTGCTATATAGTATGTATGTAAAATTTTTGCGATGTCAATTATTATAAGTAATGGAGATGTTATACATAAGCTAAGAAGATATTAAAATATTTAGGATAAACTCTAATTTCGAAATGCATGAAAAGATAATATTGAATGGTAATACAATCTGTACTTGCTTTAAGTCTTTGCGTATTTCTTTCGTATAAACCCTAAGCCCTCTACTTGAAAGTTTACGATAAAAGTAAGTTAATTGACCCTAAAAACTTGATGGCGCTGTAACACGAAATAACTTCTCCGTATTACTGATTTTATATACTTGATGCCGAGTACCTACTCGAATGTACTTAAAATACTAAATTTGTGAAGGACTGTGAATGACAGAAACCATAAAAAAATATAGTTGTGAGATGCAGTTTTCAAGAGTTGGCAAATGCTCCGGCAAATCACAACTATTATAAAGCATTGCATTACTATTCCAAAGAGTAGTAATCGAAGTGGTGAATCTTCGATAAATTAGAAGCATACCAGTTTCTCTTAATTATTTAAAATTTTCTTAAAAGTCGAATATGTTTTTTAACTGACAAGAATCGAGTTTCCAATTTGGACATATTTGCACTATAGCGCTCACAAACATTAGTGAGAATAATTGCCTCGCAATTTAGACGGTTACATGATTTATTTATTAGCACTTTTATCTAGTGCGCGACTTTTTGGAGTGCTCAAATGTATTCTTGCTGCCATCACAATACTTCAGTTCTCTCTGCTTTAGTGTAGTGACAGTTCTTATACATGTGTATAGTCTTGGCACGGATGATTTCGATGCGGATAGTAGTGAGTGTTATTTTCAATCTTATTGGCAGAAATATCTACGTCCTGTACTTTGATCAATAAAAGCTGTTGATGTGGAAGACGGCCGCAGTCCTTCTACAAGGAGGATTATTGCAGAAAAGCAGCCACTTAGTCCAATTTGTGTATCAAAGGACTGGCGTTTGAAATTAAAGATAATGTAAGAAACCGAAGATAATTTTTAGTAGGTACATATATGCGTTTCAAAACATATTCATAATAGAACTCAGAAGTCCTGTATTACGAGAACAAGTGTCCTTCGATAAATTTTCTTTGTTGAAGGATGTAATAACCGTCATTACACTCCCATATACACATACATTTTAGAATGGAAAGGGGACAGTTATTTTTTAACATCCTAATGAACCCATTCAACATTAGCAACTACTAATGTCAGGTGATTTTCTGTATCAGCACGTCCAAGTCGCTTTGGCTTATTATATGTATGTCTCGACCAATATTTTTAGAAAAAAAAAGCGGAGCTTTTCAAATCTTCACTGTACACTAGTAAGTGTTATCTCAGAGGAAATATGGTAATAATTGGCCAAAAAAATTCCCGTAATTGTCAAATATCTTTCTTAGGCACATCTAGCTTTTGCAGTTCACTTAGACTGGTAGCTGCACTCTCAGCATTTTTCTTACATTTGACTCCAATTTTCCTGTTTTGTCTGCTTCCTGCTTGTACATTCCGTAATTATCATGGATTTGCATGCCAAAATTACCAAAATGTACTGATAATGTCCTTTTCAATACTATATACAGTCTGTCCAGTAGGAACATCGCAGCTGTTTTTACATGAACAGTTGCTCAAAAACTAAAAATGTATTAACCAGTAAAAACTACTTGCTTCACACCGTTTGGGCGTGCTTTCCACTAACTTCTCTGCATAAGATGTTGGAAAAGGCGTTATATTTTGCGAACATGGTGCGATAGCTGTTCTGCGGAAGATGCTTGAAGTTTACATCTCATGGTGGAACGATTTTCTATAGGATTCGCGCGCGGCGACTGTAATAGCCAATCGCAGGCTACTACACCATTTTCATCATTCCAATCCTTGCAGAGATGGCTGCGATGTTTTGGATCGTTATCTTCTGCCAGTGTTCAAGTTTTATTAATAGGGGGTTTAAGCTGTTGCTAAAAATGCATAAAGTTCCTAAACTTCGGAAATGAAAGCATCCTCATACATAAAGTTTTAAAGGATTTTTTGCGGCCGGTTGCAGTGTGTGATCATTAACATTTGACCAAGCCTTCTTAATGGGAATCCTATCCAGAATGACAATCCATCATTATTCCAATCACTATCCTTATTCTAGCGCGCCCACGCCAAACGCTTTTACAATTTAGTTTTTGAATTAATAAAGGTTTAATTAAGCATAATACTACGGTGTCCGATATTTTGCTCATCTAGTCGCTCTTTTATAGTCATCATACTAGTTCCCTTTTTTCAGAAATTGCACATTACGTAATCTTATTTATATAGTGATTAAATATAATGTTAACAGAAGAGATTTTATATTTATACAATCAATTTAGTAAATATCAACTATTTTAAAACCTTAATCCACTGTCGACATTGAAAGTGTTGTGCACTTGTTTGCAGATCGTCAGCTTACCAATATAAACGCGCTTCATGTATGTAACATTTTACGTTATTAAACAATTGTCTGGTAATGATCCCGAATGTTCTAAAACATTCAATTAGAAAAGTATCAACGACAGTTCAACCGTACTACTATAATGATACGCAATAATTTTCTTCCTCTCCAGTTACATAGTACCGAATTTTAATGATTGAACTTTTGACGTCAGCATATAATAAAGAAATCACTTTCAAAGCCGTCTGGAATCTCATGAAACCGTTATATGTACATACATATCACAAAAGATAAGGCGCTTATTGAAAACTACCGTATATCTCTGCTAGAAATATAATAGATTTAATGCAAGTAACAAACAAGATTAGTATTATAGGAAGAAAGAGTAGTTAGTTACAATTTACATAAGTCATCTAATAGTGTTGTAGATACTAATCTCCTGGTATTATCGTAGGGACAGTATGGATTTGGTATATCTACTTAAGTATAAAATCAGAAAGAAAATTATAATGAAAAATTAGAAATACGGGGTGTCCCGCATAAATTGCATAATAATGCACTGGCGTGTTCTTGAGTCAAAAAGAAACAAAAAAGTCCTAATATACATATATTCGGAAAAGTATAGTTAAAAAAATACGACAAAGCAATAAACTAAAAACTAAAATAAACTATTACAAAAGATGTTCAATATGTCTACCATTCTCTTCGGCGCATGTACGAATTCTTGTCCTATAAGAGTTTCGCCAATATTATTTCTTCTCTATCATCTAGGTCATGAATTGATTGAGAGTAAACTATTTGTTTAAGATAACCGCATATACAAAAATCATGCGGATTTAGATCTGGTGAACGAGATAACAATGGTACCAAACAACCACGCCCAAGCCAGTTATTGCCGAATGTTTCGCGTAAAAGTGGCTTCGTTGGTAAAGACATTCGCCGGGAAATGAACGTTCACTTGTTCACGAAGTATAGCACAACCACAAAAAGAAATTCGTCTTGTACTGGTTGTTGGGTTTTTTTCAACTCTCGCCAAAATTGCGTCATCCAATTGCACAGATTTAACATTTGCTTTTCCCTGGTTTCTCTCAATTTTACACTGCCAGCCTCTCGAAAACGTTGGAACAACATTTAGTGGTGCGACATATTTCTGTTGGGATATTGTTCTGCATACAAGTGCCATGCGCGAATTTCCATGGGCTAAACTATAAGCAAAAACCTAACTCTTCTACAGGAAATATAATCGGAGCCATGGTAGCAAATCTGAAAAAAAGTCAAATTAAGATACCTACGTCAAAAAAATTGAATTTAATAAACAAAGTAGTAAGCCTACTTAATGCTCGAATTTTACAATTTACTTAAGTCAGCACATATCTTGTAGTTAGAAATCAGTGTTTATCTCGCAAACTATGCATTTACAAATATATGTTTATTAGGACCTTTTTGTTTCTTTTTGATCAAAGAACACGCTAGTGCACTATTATGTAACCTATGCGGGACACCCAGTATAATAAAACTAATACTGGCAACCTATTAAATTTACCTGAGTACTAATGATAAAACTAAGAGTAAAAAAATCAAAGATTGCATATATTTTTCCTGTTGTTGCCGTTGCAGCCTAATGCCATTTATTTTCTCAATTCAAGAAAATTATTCTTCTACTCAAAGTTATTTGAAAGACACATAAAAAGTAAGTAAGAAATCCGGAAAGGCTTATCCTAACATTTCCTCGCGTCTGAAGTTTATTTACTTCAACACAATAATGTGACAAATTCTGCAAAGATAGAGAACAGTGCACTAGTAGTATTACTGGTGCAAAAGAGGTGCAAGCCACAAAAATATTTATCACAAAAATAAAGAAGATTCTTCTCTCGCGAATTCTCGAAAGTTCTTAATGTATAGACAACGGGAATTTATTCAATTACACATTTGTAAGTAACTAAGATATAAGAATAATAGAAATTTTTTAAAAACTGAATTCTTAAGCACTTTAATATATAAGATCAAGCACATATTTATTTATTATAATACTGAGCTTTTCTGTGATACAAAAAGTAGAAAGGTTCTTCTAGAAAGTAACTATAAATTGCAAATAAAAAAAGCGTAAAATAGAAGCTGCAAGCTTATAATTACTAGTATCAAAGGATCATCAAACAGAATAATCAGTTCAATGTGGATACCCATGCATCCACTGTTGGCAGGAAATGGATTTTTGGGAGACTCGTTTCGAGTAAAAGTTTTCAGGGTGATTTGCATATACGCTATTTTAATCAAATTCCAATAGTGTACGCAACTATAGTATTATACTTTAAGTAGTAACGAGAAACAAACAACTCAAACGGAACTTTCAAAGCACACATGTTATTGAACTAAACTTTAATTGTGTGAATACAATACGCGATGCTACGATCATTTCATGATATGTGTATGTACATATATATGTAGGTATTTACATACATAGGTACATTTCATCACTTTTTTGTTAAATAACATAGAGATTGCGGATACGTGTAAACTTATGGGCACAAATATGGACAGTTTTAGAATACGTCGTTATTTAGGACTAGCTTTTTTCATTTAAATTTAATACACCTATTTACCTTAAATATAAAAGCCCGTGAACAAGTTTAAATTTTGGAGATAGCTGAGATTGATTCTAAATGCAGGAGATAGACTGTTTTGTTTCCAAAATGTTACTAATTTCATATGTATTGTATATAGCAAAATATCGTAGTTGCTGTTTAGGTTAAGGACTAATAGACAAAGTATGTTGTAATAGCAATCACAAAATAGGAAATAAGAAATCAAAGCAAATAAAAGGGGTTTATTAAACTAGAAGCATCCAAAAGGATTTCATTAAACTACAATAAACGACTCGGGTAACAATTCAGTATTGATTAATCATTGATTTAAACAACAAACTGCGTATTCCTATTGGTTGAAGTGGACATAGACTTTTTTGTTCCTGAAATGCAAAAGGATATAGCAGTGTTTGGTTCTAAGGCGAAACTCTAAATCTCAATTTATTGAGGATATAACTGGATTTGAAACCCAATATATGCACCATTCCATAGCTCACAAAACAAAGCATACTACTCCATCATAACCTGGTTTTCGTAAAAAATAGAGATAGCCGCCTTTGATACTAGCCCCCTTATATATCCGATATATAACCTTGTGTAACAAAGCCTTCAACACTTTGTGGCGGCCAGGTTAAATTTCAATTTTACAACAATAAAATACCGTAACCTTTATATAATTATTAATTAATCTTTCTAAATCATTGTAATATAGGGTACAAATAACAACATAATTAAAACACAATCAAAAGAAGAATTGTAACCAGAGCCGTTGCGGTTTTAGTAATTTAATATACGCCATACTACATTATACATATTTACCACCATGGATTTTGATGATTTTTTCTTTATACCATAGAATCTGTACTCTCAAATTTCTTACTTCTTCATCAGACTTCCTAATTTACTGCATAATGAGCAGTAAATAACAATCAAATTATATAATACACTAGAAAATTTGAGATATTGAATAGCTTCTGAAGTAGTAACGAAAAGATCAAAGATCTGGAATTGAACAAATTAATTTATAAAGGAGTCCCTAGTTTGTGCCACAAAACGTGACAGGGAAATCTCTGTAAAGCAATAATTTAAAATGATGGGACGCGAGCGATAAAACAGCGAAAGTGTAAGATGCGAGTGAGAAAGCACACTATACTTTGTGGTACTGTCACCACTGCAGCTTTTCCATCTCGATTCTAGTACAGACTTCAAGGCGCCTAAAACTAAGTGCTGTGACGACAATATGTACTGTCTTTTTTAAATAAAATGCGAATTTTCCTACAGAGAAAGTTTATTTAATAACTCACAATAAGTGTTTAAGTGATTGTATTAATTCTAAGAAACTAAGAAATGTTGGAGATATGGCGAGTGAAAATATCATCTGGTAAGACAGACTAGCTGCGATAAAACAATACAGAGATAACCAAACAAGTGTTAGTTATAAAAACAATTATTACTATCACTATATGACATTGACAGATATGGATAATACGACCATAAAGCATCGCATTGTTCTACTAACACGTTATATACAAAAAAAAAGAATAATTAACACGCAATTCACTAACAAGAAAGATAATACATACGCCGAAGTATCGTTAACTGATCGAAATATGTAGAGTTTCATTAATGCACTACAATTTAATCCTGACATTAAGTATCATCAGTGGAAAATCAAAAAAATCTTGACTAGTAAACGTCAGCCAACAAGATTCGTTACTCCTTTTATAGCCATGTTACCATTTATTCACCTGTTACCAATAATAAAATGGTCTAATCTAATAATTTTTGCATACGTTCCATGTATTTATATCTCCCGTAATTGTAATCATTAATTACCCTATTAAAAAAGTTACATATATTTTCTGGAAGTAAAAAATAAATAAAACAAAGAATTTGTTCTTAAAGTTTTTTAGATGCTCAGTTACATTTGAATAAACCTGTATATGAACACTTCTCGCCAGAAAACTCGGGACACCTGCAACTTATGACTTTAAAATGTTTGGTGTAAATGAAGCTTTCAGAGCACGTATTTACACTTCAACAGTATGAATTGATTCCAGGATTTAATAAGTGCATACGTTCCCTCGCAACTTCGTTTAAGCCAAAAAAAAAATTGGAATCAAAATTGCGGGTGTCCCGATTTTCCTGGCGAAAAGTGTACATATATACGCACAGCGTGACCACAAGATAGGGACAGAGACAGGTTTACTAGTTTTCAGCCCACGAAGTTAAGCCAGTTTGGTCACAAAATACCAATACTTAACGTGTAGGACGAAATTTGCAAGTTAAAGAAATGGAGTCCGAAAAGAAACAAAAGTACAGATGCCGTAATTATTTGAAAATAAAACGGCGTCCTAATTTTGTCAGACGAGTCCCACTTTTATTTGTCAAGAGAAAAGCCGGAACAACTTCCGTAAATGCCAGTTCCATTGCGAACTAATAGTAAAATCAACACACTGAAATATTCAAAATTTTTTCTACGCAACTGCGTAAAAGGAAACATGAACAAAATATCCTTTGGCGCACCTTCCCAACTCCTATCATTTTCCAATATGCAATATGTTTTGCGCGTTCCCCTAACCTCAGCATATGTGACTTCTTTTTCTGAGATTGTCTTGAATTTGCGTTTATGCGATTAGAGAAACTTAGGGAGGCCGTAGGTGCAACTGCTTGATCAGTAAACAGAAATGTCATAAAACAGAATATGGAGAAACCTTAAAGGCAAAATGGCAAAGTGTATCGACGAAGCTTACTATTATCTTGTCTATCTATAATTTTATTTCTCAAACATAGGCTGTATATATTCTACATATTGTTACAAATCGAACTTCTTTGGCGATATACATGCATACATACATATGTATGTACCAATCGGCTTTCATAGTGGTACAACTGATCGAAAATAGATTCACCGTGAAAATCGCTTGCGTGGTAACGTCTCTCACTCATACAATCTATTTTTTCCTTTCTTAGATTCCACGTTTCGTTGGGAAAGCTAATCTCAGTTACCTGTAAGCATTCTCACAACCCTTCAAAATTTATATAAAAGTAAAAAAAAAGTTGATAACAAGAATGATGATTAAGATAAATCCTTTCCAGTTAAAATCATCAATGGCAATTGTTGAATTTGTAAATGACTCTAAAAATATTTTATTTTACATTTTCCTAATATAGCGGAAAGTATACAGGGTGTTTGGTAATGAACCGGTCATACTTTACAGGGTGTTAGTACAGATCATTTGCAATATATATAACCCAATTTGCCTTATCCAAAAGTCGCCCGTTTTTGAGATAGTTATTGTGTTTTTTTGTTTTTTTCGAAGTTCACTGCTTACTCTTACTCAAACTTAAAATTTACGAACATAATTAAACTCTTCCTCAATTTTTCAGTTTGTATGGTTAGAGGACATCTCAGCACACACCTCTAGACTTTTAGGTTTGGGGAACCATGAAAGAGCTCGTTTATTCTACGGAAGTAAACACGCGCGAAGAATTAATTAACAGAATAAACGATGCAGCTATAACTTTGCGAAATAATGTAACTCAAAGAGTTACATGTGCACAGGTTCGAAAACGTTCTCGTGCTTGCATCAGAAATGCAGGAGGTACCTTTGAAGGCAGTTTATAATTATTTTATTTTATTTACTAATAAAGGAATTAAATTTGTGGTTTTTTTTTATGGCGTTCTTCGACAATTTACTACGCCCAATTATTAATGAGTAGGTAAGATAAATGGTAAGTGTTATTACGTCATTAGAAAGCTATTTTAACAAAGTTCTTGAGATAATTTGTATGTTTAATGCATTATGGAAATTTAGAAATAAATAGTCACAAAGGTAGCGATTGTGTGTGTGTGTGTGTGTACAGTTTCATCAAAAGCGGAAGTTTTAATTTTTTTTTCGTTTAATTTGCCCAAGTATTTATCGTAACTTTCATCCATAATGTGTGTTGAGATGTCCTCTAACTATACAAACAGAAAAATTGAGGAAGAGTTTAATTATTTTTGTAAATTTTAAGTTTGAGCAAGAGTAAGTAGCGAATTTCGAAAAAAACACAATATGTATCTCGAAAACGGATGACTTTTGGATAAGGCAAATTGGGCTATATCTATTGCAAATGATCTCTACTAACACGCTCTAAAGTATGACCGTTTCATTACCAAACACCCTGTATATGAGGAATTCGTTTTCAAAAGTAAACAGGTCCAAATTTACGTTTTTAAGATAAACGGTATTATAACGATAACGGTATTATATGTTTTTCACATCTTTGTTTCTAATTTTTCTTATAAGTTACGTTCATAATGTGAATGCCTCTTTCAGAAAACAAATATACAATGTTGTTGCCAATGAAAGATTGCACTGAAAAAAATCTTTTAATTTCTAATCGTATAGGTATTATCAAGAACAATCAGCAACTTAAAAGAAAAGATATCTACCATTACCTAACATTAACGAAAACCAGCACAACATACATACATAGTAAAACCTGAAACCAAAGACTACTTAATTTCTACACATCTTAAGTTTAAGTTCAGCTTCTTCTTCCATACAACCACAATCGCCTTGAGTCTCTGCGGATTCAGTTGATGCATCTTTAATGCAATCTGTCAATACATTTAAGTGCCATTCCAAGCTTTGAGCACTTATCCAGTTCTCACTAAGAGCTGCTTTCAGGAGATTGTTAACTTATCACATCTGCAACTTCTGATAAGGTAATACCATTCAAATATTTTACTCGTTTCAGTAATATTTTGTACGGTTTTGATGGATCATTGTTACGGTAGAAGGCCTCAGAGTTTATTTCTACAGATTTGTTTTTATTATTAATCTTCTTTCTAATAACAATCCAGTCGTCTTTTCAGAATACGTACTATTCCAAAGTTTTTGTAAAGGTTTTCATAATCTTTAGGATGAAAGATTTTTTCTAGCCTACGTAGCTCTCTTGCCACTCGCCCAAAAACCCTATCTACCGGCAGATTTCTACTTCGTATTTCTCTGCCATACCGTTTGATGATATTATAACCAAGAACTAAATCTTAATACACCACTATATACATGCAAATCGCAAAGTTAGCCGTTTCAGAACTGTCAAACTGGACATATTTCCCATTGAAAACAACACATTGTGGACATGTTGCGGTTTGTTGGTCCTTTTTAACAGAATTTGTTGTGTTTTGACAAGAACTGATTAAATTTTATAGTAGACCACCTTTTAATACACCTAACGCCATCTCCAACTCTCAAAGTTGATAAATTGGACTTGCTCATTTTTGAAAACGAACTCCTCATATATGTATACATATGTACATAACAAAACTTAACAAAACAGCAACATTCAGACCATGTTTTGTAATTCTTTAATGTAATGTCAGATTTGAAACTATGTCCGCATCAAAATCATGATAACAAAAGTGTAGGGTGTTAAAATAAGGAAATAGTAAAGAGGTTGTATTTAGTATATCAAGTTAAAAACGTAAATGGAATGAACAGAAAGGTGAGAACTTTAGTAAGATTAAACGTAATGATTGAGGCAATCACATTTTATTGAAAACTGTATACTGTAAGCTATATTAAAAGTTTTCAAAATCTATCTTATCGTCCTGCTGAAGCCTATATGTTTATGACTCTCAAAAAAAAACATACAAAGACACTCAAACAAAATATGCAAGGTACGGCATGAAATCTTCACAAGATACTAATATTGCAATGCATTTACTGATTAGAAATGTGGCTAGGTGATTCTACAGTATAAAATACCGCAACTACTGCACTTTATAGTCAATACAGTTTCAAATGGCTTCTGTATAAACCCGCTGCATTGTAAAACAAGCATCAGAGATTTCTAAGAAGATGAGGTTTTGACCTAATATGATAAGAAGTAATAATAATAAGTGTGTGGTGAATTGTTTTCTGCAATTGCCGATCTTCTTTCCAATTCATATACATATTAACATTTTTAAATAAAATAAAATATTCTCTTGAAAATAATATTCGTATGTGGGGCTGTAGTTATTTTATAAGGCACAAACGTTTTTCAGAACGATAACTTATAGTGTTCTAATTTATAAAATGAAGGAATAGGAAAAACGATCCGAAAATGTTGAAACGAGTACTTAATTTTTTGGCGTGGTTCTATAGCTGCTTGGTATGCACAGTTAATCTTATAGAACTTAATAACAACAAATTTTGAATACAGTTCCTCTAATAGTAATAACAGAACACCCGTAATCAATCGTTTAACTTTAGGTGGACCTCTAAGTAAACGATCGTTAGATTAATTAAACTTACACGCGCCAAAAATGCTGCTACAGAGCCGATTACATTTCTTCTAGAACTAATCGAATTAATTGGTAATGATAATTAAGGTGGTAATCGCTACGCTTTGCAAAAGCCAATTTTGCTTTTAATTCGATCTCATTAAAATCGTACCTACGTACTAAAACTTACAAACCAAAAATAGTTTAGAGTTGTGTACCCAGAAGAACAATATCTTTCTCGATATCAGTATAGTTTTTACGGACAAATAAATATCATTGATGCAGTACGGTTAGATTTCTTTTAATCAAATGGGGTGCTGATATGTTTGTAGCTACCCACGTAGTTTTACAATAGATGTATTAAGTAGCAGATGGATTCTCTTTGGCAATCTTACAGCTAAGAATTTAGACAGATTAAGGATACTTCAAAGCAAGATTATTTGACTTTACGTACAAAACTCTCCATTTGAGTTACGCGAACAATACTGCTGCAAAGTATATAGCAAACTTATGTACCAAAGTACATTCGGCAGCTACTACCAATGTTCATCATCTGTCCATCTTAGATCTAAGAATATCATATAGACAAAAGAGAACATTTTTGAAACCACATTGGTTGAGCAGTATTCTGATAACCGAATTTACTAGCAACGCCGTCATATGCAGTCCTCTGTTTTTCTGCTAGGGTCTCTTTAATTAAAGACCACATAGGAATCATTCCCAACAAGCGTTAGCAAAAGCATCTATTGTTCTATTTACAGATAAAACCAGCGACTATAAGTGAGCTTATATTAACAGGCACAATATTCCCAATCATTCAATATCTAAATCGCATTTATAATAGAATAAGTCGCCATAATGGATCTATGCACATTTAAGGAATATCGAGAAATCTACCGAAATAAACGAGCATACAACCATATTTGCAATGAATGTCCAGAGAAGTTGGGTTTGCATAGTCAAGCTCACTTCCCTGTACTAAGCCCATTTACAGCGATCTAAATCCGAGTTGTTACAAGTTATAAGTCTAACATTGTGTGCTGAAATTTATCTTAAAATATATGCTGCTTGCGGCAGTATAACTTTTGTTTGATAACATTTCTTGCAAATTCGATAGAATTTCAAATAAATATTTGATTTTATTACCATATACATTTTATTTATAAGTATCCCAAAATACGTTTCTTTTCATGCTACCAATAATTTCACCTAAATACTATTATAGGATTTTTAATAATCCTTCCATGAGGGTATTTACTTGGGAGATTATTTTGTTGTCTTTTCTTTTAGGTGGCCGAAAGTGGCAATCTTGAGATGTTTAAGAGACTGTACTTCGAGGAACCGGCTAAGCTGACAATCAAAGATAGTCGTGGCAGAAGTGCTGTACATCAGGCAGCAGCTAGGAATAGAATCAATATTCTGCAATTCATCTTATCTCAAGGAGGAGGTAATCATTTTCTATATAAAATGTATTTAGTTTTTTTAAATTAATTTTTTAACAATTATCGGATATGTTTAATAATTGATCGGTTAGATATTATGTCAAAGATCTAACAAAACCAAACAATTGATAAAAATGGACGATTTTTTGACACCACTTTACCCATTATTCTTCCAAATTCCAGTGTCTACCTAAGCTATAGTTTGCAACTTTCCATATATTATTTGTATTGGATTATTTGGATTATTTGTATTGGATTACGGTTTTGTATTATGTAGATTAATACATGCTCCATCTTGAAGATGTTATCATATAAAGTCAAAATCAATAAATATCTAGTATCAGAACTTCCGAGTTTTTATCGCGTGTTTTGTAGTGTAATATACTTACATATAGTGTGGCGCATTACTGCGTGGAAACTCAATATATCCGACTTTATAAAAATTATTAAAAAATTATTGAGAAAAAGTTCAATCTTAAGCTTCATATGTTAAAATTAGTTGCACAATTCGAAATTAACAAGTTACATGCCGTGCAAAAACAGAAAAAGTATACTAAACAAAGGTACATTTTCCAAATATAGTTGTAAACTGTTCTGAAGAAAGTCCAAATAAACTTCACAATTTAGACGTCCATCAAAGAACTGCATCCAATAACATAATTTCCAACTATGTCATCTAAACGTTGTGAAGAAGTTGTGAAAGTTTATGCCATGTATGTATGTCTTGTGTGATGTGCGGATTGTCGGTAGAATAATAATGAAAGTTGTGTTTATTCGCGCTTCCATTTTTGTGAAATATTGATTCATCTCGAGAGGTTCTACCAAATCTATCCGATCATAGATTCGTTGTAGAACCCATTCGCAAATTGCAACACTGCGGGGAAAATCTTCGTTCAACAACTCTTGGTGTAAGTGAATGTTGTATGGCCGGCCAAAGGCCCCACATATTGATCGGTTTCCACCTGCTACTCTACCTGCTAAAAAACAAAATATTTAACCCCGGTTTAGGTATGCGATAATAACGCAAATTTCCATTTTAAATTTTAAATATCTTCTAAACCCAAAGAGTTAGTTATAGGGAATGGTTCACAAAAACGAAAGACCCGACAAATATCTATCGAAATGTAATAAAAAATATAGGGTGTTCCATTTAAATTTAATGAGAAAATTAAGAACCCGACTCACCTTCTATACAAGAAATATTCTCTTTGTTCAATTCTCGAACCAATAAAAATAGAATACGCAGCCAAATCACGTAATGGTGCGAAAACGGTTGTACATTTTTTTCTTACAGGAACTAACTTTGTGAATACACCTTGGTTTAGACGTAAAAATGGTCATAACTTTTGAAATACTCGGTGCAGATCCAGCAAACACTATATAGAAAGGCTCGTAAACATGAGCAGATTTTAGTAATGCAAAAAAAGTATAGCGTTCTATTTTAAAAAGACATAAGTTAGGTCTGGCACGCCGTTATAAAACATCCTGTATATGTGCAACTAATTTTAAGATATGAAGCTTGAGAGTATCTCCACTTTTTCTTCAATAACCTTTATAATGTCGGACATATCAAGCTTCCACGCACTAATGCGGCATCCTGTATATACAACAAACCAAAACACAAAATCCTGATAACAGAATCTCGAACCGTGCAAGCGTTTGATATAATAATAACTATCGACAATATATCATCATTAAAAGTAATGAGAAGGGCGCTTTTAGTAGTGCCCCTTGTCAAGATATTTATCGTTGAATATGCGAGTTGTGGGTGTTCTTGCGACTAGGATGTTTCGTTCAGCTTATAAAGCATTCACAATGCTAGAAATTCTTCTATGATCTGTTCGACATTTTTGATATGTAAGTTGATGATGTTCTGCCACAAATAAAAGGAAACATACTAAACAAATGTATTTAATTGAAAGTGAATGTAAAGAAACTACAAAAATTAGAGACGGTTTGGAGTATTAGAATAGGAGTTGAGGAGTTGCGGTGGATGTATTTATCATATCAATTCCATCTAACCATCAATTGTTTACAAGAATAACATAATTGTTATAATTCAGAGCAATTAGTGACAGTAGAATAGTTTGTTGCAACTAAAACATTGGTAGCGTTTGATATAAGAGACACCGAGCCAAATGAACCAAGTATATCAGGCAGTAGTTTATTTTAAATGTTATTACTACTATCAATTTTTAACACATTCAGCAACATACGCAAAATCTCTCAAGAATAAGAAAATACTTGAACCAGCATCTAAAAAAAATACCATACTAGATGTTGCAGAGCATTCAATTATGGTGTTAATAGAAAATGCTTCCAAAATCACACGACTTAAAATTGTAAAATCTCTAATAAATACAAGAAGTGTTTATATGCAGTATGTTACTAACCAGATATCAAGTTTGAATATTGGTACATATTATATAAACCATAATTTAGGTACTTTTTCTTAGGTCTTTCTAATTAAATTTTTGTTATAGTCGTAATTATTGTACAACAACGTTCATTGTAGTGCGTAAATCCAAAGGTAACATTAATCATTTCTTTCTATAAGAAATACTAATGAAAGACAAATAAGATTATTGAATAAACATGCAAACTCATCAATATTTGTTTGTAAAAGATAATTAAAAGTAGAGTAATAGCTTGGAAACAAAAATGAGACAAGGTAACAGGTTAAACTTGATAACTATCATATTGATCCAATCAAACAGCAAGCATACTTCGTTTAATGAAAAAAATATGTTTCAGCATTGGCTACTTGAACTTTTGTGAAAGAAACTCAATAATATTCTTAAAATTATTAGTTAGCGTAATCTCAAAGAACATTTTATACATTCAGAATTCTCTGCAACTGCAATACCTTTATTATTATTATCACTAAGTTCTGTCCATTTGAGTATTTGCTAATACAGGGTAGATATAATATAATTTTCCCAAATTCCATGGCAAGTGCGGAAAGGTAATATCTTAAGTCAGTCTACAGCCGCCGACGTAATGATAACTCATGATCATCCTCTGTAATTGGCGAAAGCTGGTGAGGACTGTAAGCCATGAATTATAATTATTAATTTATTAGTTTTCTGAATTTACATTTATATACTGGTCCATTATTGGTTGCATGTTAAATACTTATCATAATGTAAATTACCACTTTTGCAAATCTGATGGTAAATACACTAAAAGTAACATACCTATTTTTTAATTTCTATGAATAAAACTCCGACTACGAAAAATATGGAGATTTGCAGTATGTTCGTCGATTGTACTATAACGCTGTAACCTCTAGCGCAAATAATGTTTATATTGATTTCTCAGCTTGAAAGCTTAAATTCTTTGACAGCTTCCGAAACCGAATTTCATATCTCACCAAACCAATCATCAAGTATTGTTTAACTGGAACGATCAAGGCATTAGATACGCAAAATTGTCGTTTATCGAATAAATATTTCCTGACAATATAAAAATATAAGGCGAACGACTACGATTTTTACTAAAATAGTTGCTAAATATTCGAAGCTATTTAATATCGTGTTATTTAATTAGTAGCATTGAAATTGAACAAGTATCTCTCGCATTTACCAATGTTTAAATAGTACAAATTATCGTTTTTTAATATTCATGAATTTGTCAAACAAGAAAAACGATTTAAGGAAAAAAGAAGCTAATCATACAGATTTATTTAATTATATTGAATTTGTTGTTAGATAGCTTTCTTGCCATGATTCTAACATCTGCCTGAATCTTTAAAGTAGCCGATATTAACCTTCCAGAGAAATGTTTGTTTCTGAAAGTTCATCCTGTGCACCGACTTAACGATTTCACATATTTGTGGAAAATAGAAATGAGAGCGCTATAATGCCAAGAGTTGCGGGCGATCGATTTTCGGAATAATCGACAACAGTTTATAACGCTCGTTAAAATATATTTTTGTCACAAAATTATGCAAAACCATCCATAACGTAATATGTTGAGACAAACATCCTGGAGGAAACCATATTTAGCGCTTGTACAGTTTATAGATTTTTGCTGCCTTTTGAACGCGGAGAAAAATACATTGAGACAAACAGATAAAGTATCATTAAATTATAGCATAGTTATTTATTAGTAACATTTCTTCGAAGCTTTGGAAACTCTCATGTCAGATAAGAATGCACTATTGATTCGATACTTCCTTTATTTCAAGATGGCTAGTCGTCCTGACTATATTATATAGAAACAGCTGTGCAAAATTCAACTATAGCTATAACTAAATTTTCTGAAATAACGATAAATGGAGGTCTAACATATAACTATTTTACTCTGTTTTTACCATATTCATGTCTGGCGCTTTAGTTTTTAAGGTAACATCTTGATCAGTAATTGGACGGTAGACCTCAAAAATTGTTAGCAACCTTTTAGAAAATGAAGCAATTCTTGGTTTTTTCTTGTTGTTTACCTTGGTCAGGATGGTTTCTGTTCTGATTCTACACAGCAGTTTTGTACCTGCATCTTCAAATTTCATTACGTCACTAATACCACAAACCTAGTACATTCAAAACAGTTGTTTAGCAGACGCATAGCTTTTTTGGAGCACAAAATGACAGAGACGAAATTCTTCTGTGATGTTGAGAATTACATATACCATTAATCAATTTAATATGGTGTTTATCAATATGCGTAACTGACAAATGGATTAAATATACTTTTTCAAATAATCCCTCCATGGTATTCTTTTGACATTGGATTAATTAATAAGTTGCTATAACATTGCCAACAAAGTGACCTTCATGACCTTAAAGTACACTTATCATCAGAGTGTTTGGTTTTTAAATATAACTAGGTAATCTGTATGTAACTTTTCCTCCTGAATTTAAATCTGTCTTCAGATTTTTTCTACCACCTATTGTTCTTAACATATACGCATTTGAGGTTTCACTAGACACTGTAGTGACTGTAATAACAATCATGCAATAATTATCTAATAGCGATAAGAATGTTTTGTAATGATGCATATACATTCTGCGATTATTTGAGAAAGTGATGAATGAGTCATTAACAGATATGTGTGTTATTTGTAATATATTTCAAATAAATTAGGTCAGTGGCAGTACTTAACTTTAAGAGCATTAATCATTACCTGTAGATAACACAATCTGTTTCAGTCAAAACGTGTTGACAATTTTAGTTTTAAGAAAACTAGAGCAGAATCACGTTATTTCCTACTTACGAATGGTTTATTCCGATTTACCTTCTAAACTGCTAAATGTGCTCATATACAGTACAATTTCTTCAATGCGCAGTACTACTATGGCCACTGTAAAGTATAAAAATAATCCTCTATACGTGACGTTTACGCATTCCGTTCAAGTTTTTCCGCCACACGAAAATCTGCGCATTACTGAGACAATATAAGATTGTCATTTTTTTGAGTTTCTCAATTTAAATGGTTTACTTACCTAACGTACACATTTCTTAGGTAATAACGCGCTAACAGGTTCGACACTTCAATATTAAAATCCGTGGTCTTTTTTTCCGTTACTTAATTGTCATTTCTAGCCATGTTTTTTCATAGTTTATTAGTATCATCGTTTCAAAATAGATTTTCTCTCATCTTCTGGCCCTTTATACTCAGACGTATTCATATTTTCTTTTGATTTTCTAGAAAATTATCGCAGCAACAACTCACATTGAAGGAATATGCTGAAAAATAATTCTAGATTAAGATTTGTGTCCTACTGTCATATTTCGTAAATATATATGTAGGTACTTTCCTAAAGATATTTTAGTTAAAAAAAGTAATGATGCAGGATAAATAATTTAGCAGTTTACAAAACACATAGAAAAGAATAATAGCTTGCAAAAAAAGATAAAGGTTTTTTGATTTAATCTCTCTCTTCTGAGTAAAAAATCGTTTTTGCTTCAAAATAATTTTTATATACTTACATACATATGTATAAAATACAAACAAAAGCATTTCATAAATTCACTAAGTTTTCAGAACTTCAATAATATTCACGAGGAAGCACATCCATATTAGAATCGATACAACTTAATTTATTCTACAAAATGCTCCCTTAAGACTTTAAAATCCACTGTTGGAAATAACTTTATATAATCAACAGCTTTAGTAATCTCTAGCAGCATCTAAATTAGTTTTGTCAGTATTGTTTGCATTTTCTAATTGAGGGAAATACAATCTCCGACCGTAATAAAATTTAAGGTAGAACAGCATTTGTATTCATTAGTAATAGTTTAACAGACTAAAGAATACTGTTCTTCGTAAATACTCTGAGAAGAATACTGTAATTAAGAAAACACATACGTACTAGGCATTAGTTGTTTAGCAAAGTCACATCCGTTTTCGGAGGAAACTGTCTACTCTTTCTCGAATAAAACTTTACCAAGAAGTTTCTAACTCTGAAAATAATCGAGCGTTACTGTATGAAACATTTCACATTACCGCCCACAACTCAATTTACAATTCTACCAAAAAACTTCAGGATCAGACTCTCCAATAAGAACAGCAAATTGCTATAGACAAAATGAAAATCATAACTTTCTACCCTATTTTTAGATTTGAACGTTCAAGATAATGTTGGTAATACCCCCTTGCACGTCGCAGTGGAAAGTGATGCATGCATCGCTGTTGATTACCTTTTATCAGTGTAAGTATAAGATATTTTAACAGAATTAAGGGTATCACTCATGGAAGTGTTTTATTTACAGTAACGTAAAAAATAATATCCTCAATGATAAGAAACAGGCTCCTATTCATTTAGCTACAGAACTGAATAAAGTAAGCGTAATACAAGCTATGATGAAACATAAGGATAAAATAGACGTCAAGCAAGGCGGAGAACATGGTAGAACAGCTTTACACATTGCAGCCATATATGATCACGAAGAATGTGCCAGAATCCTAGTGAGTTAATCCAATAAGAAATAAAAGAACTCAATAATCACTTAAAATACCGCATTTTGTACTTCTTTCTTTAACTTAGTAGTTGACTTTTCAGCGTTTAACCTAGATCCTTTTTATGTAGATAGTGTATCTTTGCATTTAGAAGCTACTGAATATTTGTAAATAAGTGCATACAGCATTAAAGTAATTATTGACTTCTAGATCACAGAACTTGGCGCATGTCCTAGACAACCATGTAACAACGGTTATTATCCCATCCACGAAGCGGCAAAAAATGCTTCCTCGAAGACTTTAGAAGTCTTCCTGCAATGGGGCGAATCGACTGGTTGCCCGCGTGAGGAAATGATAAAATTTTATGATTCCGAAGGTAATGTACCACTCCATTCAGCAGTACATGGCGGTGATATAAAAGCAGTCGAATTATGCCTGAAATCAGGGGCGAAAATATCCACACAACAAATAGATTTGTCAACGCCTGTTCATTTAGCTTGTTCGCAAGGAGCCACCGATATTATAAAACTAATGTTCAAGATGCAACCGGAGGAAATACAAACGTGTCTGGCCTCATGTGACGCACAAAAAATGACACCGTTACACTGCGCTGCTATGTTCGATCATCCTGAAATCGTAGAATATTTAATAACAGAGGGATCCGATATTAATATGATTGATAGAGAGAAACGATCGCCGTTACTACTGGCAGCTTCTAGAGCTGGATGGAGAAGTGTACATTGCTTGATTAGACTCGGTGCTGATATTTACATGAAAGATGTCAACAGACGAAATGTGCTGCATTTGGTAGTAATGAATGGAGGTAGATTAGAAGAATTCGCTAATGAAGTTAGCAAGGTAAGTAGTTTTAATCTTTTTCCAATCTTGGAATTTGACGCACTTAGCTCATAGCATAAGAAAAGTTGTTAAAGTAGTAGCAATAACGATATAATATCATAGCATGACGTTTACTGTAATATTGTTCTAGTAGTTTGCTAAATAAAATAGAAAGAACTATACATCTACAATCTTCATCACATAAGAGTAACAAAATAAAGAAAGCTAAGCAATTTAAGATGTAATTGTGTAACATACAAAAATGATTACTGTATTAAGCATTCGAGTCGGTCATATTGCCGTATCTAGTTAATATCTGCCACAGTGTGCCAAAACGAGGTAAAACCTGTCTGTCCCCGCTGAAAAAAAAGGAACATTAATGCATCGTCATAGTACCTCTCCAACACAACCCTGTACTACTGTACTTCTGTATGATATGGGGCATATTGAGTATAGCAAAAATAGTTTACAAGACGTTACGCACAATAATACCAAAGGTCCACTCTGTCAATCTTCTCCAAAACTATTATGCCTTACAGTTTACCCAAAAAATCTCACAATAGAAAAGCAGCGATCGCGTCGTAGTATTTATGGCATCTAGTTTTTACGAATATATTTCAGATTCTATTCCTTCTTTCCTAAACAAATAATTCTACACAGTACTGTGTATGTTTGTAACCATTGTTTTATTATCTAGATAACATTCTGACAAGTATGAATCGCACAACTAGCTACGAAAAGAAGTTATTTTTGATTTTATGAATTTTGTTCTATCCTCCTCTCATTGCATACTCTACAAACGTGCTTATTATTAGATATGTCAATTTTGTGTTAGTATATTCTTAGACAGTCGTGTCCTGCTAACAGACTCGTCACTGTTCTAAACTATACTCGAATAACAGCTAAATGCTGGGATGGCTGCTCCATCACCTGGTGTGTTTTTGTGATCCATCCAGCCAGTGCATCAAGAATTGTAGTTGTAGTTATCACCAGACCAGATTGTGCTCCAGTGAATAATATTGCAGAGCCTATTCTTGCCGACTTGTTTGCTTATCCGTTGCCTGTTAGGCCCTTATGCACTTGTACCTACACCAAAGTAACTTCGGGAAGTGGTAGTATAGACGAAATCAAATAAAAAATTATATACAGCACCTGTAAGGTTTTTCTCTCCTATGCACTAACAGTCGTGACTCACATCGGTGGTTGGACAACAACTCATATACTCTTGAGGAAACACTTCGGTGTAAACATGTAATTTGATATAATAAAGAGCCAGTTGATTGAGCCTGCTGTGTTACCACAACACCTTACAAGGTTTAGTTTTTCTTGAAAGCAAACATTTTTTAAATAACAGGATGTAAGAAGTATGTTGTTCCAGTATGAAGATACTCCTCCCTACTTTAACCGGGTAGATTTCCGAACCTAACCCTTTACATTATTGCTGTGAGAAGGCAATTTCAAGTGACAAACAAATAAACAAAAATAAATTGATTGGGCAATTATTGGTGTGTGCTACCCTTAGCTGTTCACCACAGGTAGATTGGTCAAGAAAATTTATTAGGAGTATTATTTATTTATTGCCAAACAGTACAATGTACCAACTACATGGCAAAAGAACACTAAGCAGGGAACGAAACATAGGGTTAGTTCTAGCCTGAGCAGTATAAAAAGATTGGACTCCTGTGAGGAGTTGATTGGCATCAATTTGGTTATGCAGCAACTTGTAAAGGAATGTCAAACCAGCACTGTTGCGACGTGCTCCGAGGGATAAAAATGCAAAGGCGTCAAGCAACACGTCATATGGAAATCCCTGGCTGGATAATTGAGATGCTCTAAACCATAAATAAAATTCGAAAGTACATTGCAGGAGTTGTTGGAATTTTTGAAAATCAAGTTGGATCGCAATGCATTAGTCATTTTTTATCGCGTTCTATTAATAATTCTTTGGTTGAGGTTCTAGCAAGTGCACTTTTTGTACCAAACAATTATTGCATCCATGTTAAATGGATTTTTTAAATCAAATTTATACTGCTATCATTTACAATATTTACTCTCCCTACTGCAGCTCTCCTCATAGGAATTTTTTTTATATATTTATATATATTTTTTTATTATTAATCAATTACTTCGCATTACTGTTATCATATACATTAGTTTCAAACGCAAAAAGTAAAGAGCAACGTTAACACTAGTTATGCTGGTTTTCGTTACAAACCCCGAACCCGAATTGAGTTTTATACTTTGGAGTGCCTCGCAACGACTACGGACATCTCAATTATTTGGAAAGTTCATCTGAAATTTTCTATGCTCATGAATATATATGTAAGATTAAATTTTACATAAACCAAATCATAATACCGGTATTGAGTGTCCATGACATAACCCAGAGAGCACTTTGCATTATCACACTACCACTTCCGAGATTTAACGTTTTCCAACGATATCCCGCATTTAACCTTTTCCTTATAGAACACAGTACATGACAAATTCCGTGAGCGCTACACATATTAAAACATTTTTCATTAAATAAGATGATTTTTCACTGATGTACAGACTTCCTTCGCACAACGTGCTCCCGCTGCTGTATGCTTCTGTACGAGAAAATGTTTTCGCCCTGGTATTCGTTTATCCGGTCCGTTTTTTCTTAAATGTTTCAGTGTGCCTGCGCTTATATTGCTACTTTCGGAATATCTTATTTCAGCAGTTTCTCACAAGCACGTGCCTGGTATAATTGGCAAATATGTGTCTAAATTTACCACATGCCTCGCCAACTCTATCATATTGTGAGAAAATCAACACATAAGCATAAACTACACAAAAATTAGGTTCCCAGAAACGCAAATTGATATCTCTCCTTTATATTACTATAGGATTGTTATTTCTAAAAAAATATTTGTAGATCTGCTTAACGTTTTTGCTCCTTTTGTATTCCTACGAAAAACTCTATTACACATTGAAATAATATATCTTCGTTCAATTCCCCGGAACGTCATCGACAGATTCGAGAAACGGAAAGCCTCCAGACGGCGAACGTACTGAAAATGTACGAATGACGGGATTGACCAAAGATCTACCAAAGCAGCTGATTTCTACATTAGTGTGAGAAAGATCTTGTCGATAGATATGGGATAAGAATAAAGTAGTTCTAACTAAAACGGAATTTGAGTGAGCACTCTCCATCAGCCAGCAAGTAAACGACTGTACTCTTCGCAGTTGGAGCGACGCTTGTCCTTGTATTGCAACAAAAAATTCGTTTCGAACTTGTAAAACTCGCTTAGCCAACGGCAAAGATGGGGTTCCGGGAAATTGACCTTAGATCTAGTAGTTCTCTGTGGCAATGTAACATTATGTACATATATCTACAAAAATTATTACTTCCTATTGTTTGTGACAGTAACTAATGGCGCATTGCTTTAGCAATGGCAGAAATTTATCACTTGAATTTTCTTCGACTACTACTGAAATTTTTCTCATTTATCAAAGTGTACTTTAATTCATTCATAATTTTGCACTTTGTTATGTGATTGATTATTACAATGACGATTTTATTCGTTAAATTAGTTAAAGTTGAAGAGATGTTTGAAAATAAAAACAATATTTTCTAAAAATCGGCTTTTAACAGTTTCTACCACTGTTATAGCACTAAACCACTGGGATAAGTATATGTACATGACATAAGCTAGTTCAGAATTCTAATCTACATATATAAGGAGACGCCAACAAAGTTTCAGCCAGAATAATTCTGCAAAGATAGGAACTGAAAATGAAAGGAGACGACTAAGTTATAAGGGGAAACGTCGAGAAGCAAAACGATTGCAAAATTTACGATAAAAAGTAAAATAGCTAACTGCAGCCTCAGTAACAAAAATCTCGTAAAATTCGCAATAGGGAACCTACAAAAATAATTATATCAAAAACAAAGCTAAACCAAATTGCGAATAAAACCCAAAAACTAGTTCTAAATCCTGCAAAAGCTCCTGCAAGAATTTAAAGGCATATCGCCATTCATACCCAATCAATAATCTTAAATAGTAATACACGAAATTTCTGCACATCAAATCAAACCAACTCCTAAATCAATCCAAAATCTTTCGAATTGAATCTAATTAACCAAAATTCTAACGTTAAACAGCCCATCAAATACCTAAACATCCTAATCGCAATCCTAGAAATCCCAGGAACAGATCCTAAAAATCCAAAATCTCTAAATTCAACCACATAAAAAATCACAATCATTTTTTAATCAATTACAATATAATTAAAAGCTAACAGCAGTAACATCTACATATATTGACTAACTTGAATGAGGAATGAATTTAAATCGCCTCTTACATCTTGATGATTTGATTGAAACCTGGGTTCAGGCCAAGTCTTTACACCATACCCTGAACACCGCGGCCTATGGCCTACTGTATTATTTCGTGTCTAGAGAATTTCTTTCCATAAACAGGTTAGTTTCTTTTGCTAGGTTTAATAGCCTGTTTTAAAATCTCTTTTTGGCAGACTTATTAATACGTTAATAGGTCCCAGCTATGAGAGTCTCCGTTGTTTCAATGCAAGGCATTCGAATACAAGGTGGTAGGCTGGGTCTTCTTCATTGCACAGCCCGCAAATAGTAACATCTTTAGAGATACCAATTCTATGCAGGTATTTTCTTAGACAGCCGTGTCCTGATAACAGACTCATCACTGTTCTACGCTGTACTCGGTTAAGAGCCAAGACTTCTGCTACTAAATGCTAGGATGGCTGCCTCATCGTGCGTTTCCTACAACGGTGCCCTAGTGTATCTGGTGCGTTTTTGTAATCCACAAAACCACTACACCATGTATAAAAGAGTCTTAGTTGTTGCCAGACCCGGTTCTGGGCCAGTGAATATTTTTGCAGAGCCTTTTCTTGCCAGATTGTTTGCTAATTGATTGCAAACATTCATGAATTCATTCACAGCATTCATGGAATGCTCTTATGCCCCGACATCCACACCAAAGGAGCTTTGTTATATTTTGCTAGGACGCGTAGGTTTTCCAAGCAGTTTCAAGCAAGTTGCACCATACTTAAACAATAACAGAAAGCTGATTCAAGTCGTATCAGTTAGTTATGAAATTAGCATCAACTATATGTAACTTTTTTACTCGCGTACATTAAGCTTTCGTGAAAAACTTTTCCAGCTCTACTTAAACATTCGCTATGTATAGACAAAGAGAAGTTAAATAGCAAGTTTGATTTAATAATTATTTTTAATAACGCGAATGTAAGATGTCGAATAGTAGTTCGTTCTAGAACATTCAAAAGTCAAATCTATAAAGCTTTCAGCTCCTTAATGTTGAATGCATATTACGTCAATATTTAGTTAAGCAGTTACGATGACCAACATTTTCAAAAGTTCACTTCAGAATGGTTATCGTTAGTTATCGTTAATCTACTGACTGAGTATTATAAAGTGCATAAGGTCACCATAAATAATAAAATTATTGCTTCAAATGCGACCCATTTTCTGAAAAAAGTTTTAATAAAGGTATACATATTTTTCGGTATATTACAGGCGAAGTCGCAAACAAACTTGTTACAATTGTTGAACGAAAAGGATATTACAGGATGCTCACCGTTGCATTACGCTAGCCGTGAGGGTCACGTTCGAAGTTTGGAAAATTTGATCCGGTTAGGAGCTTGCATCAACTTGAAAAACAATAACAACGAAAGCCCACTACACTTTGCAGCCAGGTGAGTTTACACATTAAATTCTGTAATTTTGTAGTTTAATTTTGTTAGCTTCTGATTGGGATCAATTTGTGTACCTACGTATTTGTAAAATATTTTTTGCTAAAATAAACAAGATAGAAGTTATAGTGGAATATAGCAACAGAAATTGTATGACATTTAATGTCAAGCAAAACATTTTTGATACTATAATAATGCTGCTCAGAATTGGAGGTACAAGTTCGTTTAATTACCCTGTCTTTGAACTAAATAAGTAGGGCGACATAACCTCTAACACTTCTGATATTCACTTCCACGGTAGTGAGTCGTAATTCGTAAAATAGAATGTACTAAGTAATTAGAGTTGTTAATCTATGTCAAGAAATATAATATGTTTGATAGAAGTAAACAAACACACATCACATATTACAAAGTTAATTGGTCGCACACCAATAATTCATACAATTTGTAGTAATTGCCAATCAGTTTAACGTAAATTAAGTACCAATAAACTAATATACTAGGTAAGGCCACACGCGAAGTAAAGCCAAACTCTTCCAAAGTATCTCTATGTTCATATGTGTTATAAAATGCTATTAAAATTTTGGTAATTACGCCAATACAATATCCATGCGTATATATATATGTTTGGACAATTGTTTTATTACAATTAATATACTTAACAGTTTACAGTCGCGATGAAGTTATAGCAGAATAATTGGCAAGCTAGTAATACAGACTGTTTTAGAATGTTCAGCAATTCTTGCAGTTGCATCACATTACATGGTAACAACAACTTTTACTTTTTGATCTTACAGTTTAGATAGGAATATTTAAAATCTCATCTCCAACTTACTCGCACCATACACGACTCATATTACTATTCTTATATTAATCAAAATTTTTGGCAAAGTCATAATAAAAGCCTGTACGTTGAAAATTATTTGTTTTTTGGTGGTTTAATTCGAAACAGGACAGCTATTTTGCTCCATCATGTAGAGCCTTTTCAAAAAGAGGCAAGTAGTCTTGGTTTTTAGTTATTTTGTCTTATAGAAACACCTCTTTTTGACTTTATCTGTAAGTCAATACTAGCACATGTAAAAAAGGCCTCAAAACATATCATTACAGGATATTTCGTCATTGATCATCCAATACAATGCGAAACAAAGACCATAAATGCTAGTTCTTGAATTTGAGTGCTCCCTTTATAATTAAGTCGAATAGTCCTTTTCAGGTAGGGTTAACCGTTTTATCACATCTGTAGTAACAGTCAATTAAGAAAAAGAAACAGCGACTTTTGCTCTGTGTAGTGGAAATTAAATGAAACCTCTGTATATGTATATGTATGTAATTATTCTTGATCATCTTGTCAGATTTGTAAGAAACTATTCTACATACATATATTCCATCTGCATTAGATTAATGCTTAATCATTGCAGTCATTTTCCTCGACATCCCTCACAAGGTTGAGAAGGTTAACATTTTTGATAATTTTTGCTAGAAATTAATTTCCTCCTTTTTCTTGTTTCTTTAATGGATGCTGTTTTTCTAGCGCACCAAGTTTACTTCTGAATATTAAGATGAATAAATACTAAACTATGTTCTAAACATCAAACTTGACTCATCCATTCTCTGCATTTAATTCCTGGCAAGTCTTACTGCAAGTCTTCTTAATAATTTACCAAAACCAGTAATAAATTAAGCTGTCTGCGTTAAATATTAGACAATGCAATTTCGTTTTAAAGAGCACAAGGTTTACCCAACCCATTGTGCAAAGTTTACAAGATCATATGCTTCTTTCTCAGGCTCGAACAGTAATACTCTAACCACGGTTACATTTTGCTCAACTCTATCTATTGTTCATATAGATACATCTGGATTATACACTACCGCATGGAAAACTTCCGGTCTCAGATATTTGCTACATTAGAAAATACCACCAAGTTTGACATAAATTAATTGCTACTGGTTGGTTATATGTAGGTATATGAAAATCCGTAAAGAACTAGAAATACTTACTCATCTTTCAAAATTTTACGTACGGAATCGGCAACGGATTTATACGAAAAGACAAAGTTTAGAATCACTTCCTGACGTTTGGCAGTCTTCCAAAGATCGGTTATATGTTGTATTTACAAAAAATATATGAGCGTATATTTAGTACACAAACAATATACACCACCATCTCGAATTCGATTAAACAATACAATTGGCTTAGAAATTTAAGTTTCTTCGGTGGAGTTTTTAATGGGTGATATTGACAAAATATATTGATGTGATTTCAAACTAGATTTAGATTTTTTGCTATTCCCTGCAGTAGATACAAACTAAGTTATAACTGAATTGTATTTAATATCAGCAATTAATACTTTTACATTTTAATAATAAATATTAGCTGGCATTAATGAAAATTCTAAAACTGAAAGATTACTAAGATCGTTAATGGCCATATATAGTCATTGTTCCTTTGTGCATAAACGCAGAAATATATCTTGATATACGCCAGCATAGTAAGCCCTCATGTTTGGAATTTAAGCTTCCCTAATATACTTTCCTTTTATATCCTGATGAGGGCTATTTTTCAGTTCCCATGTCATTTGAGATTTTGGAGATAATTTTATACTTGCAAAAGTGAATAATTCCATTTCCGATATCATGCTTTTTTCAAATCTTCAAACAAAGATTTTCAGCAACTAATACCAAGTGTGACTCATCTTGTAAAGATTATTGCATTCAGAAATTTTACTATAAACTAAAACTTTCGTTTTATTGCAAAAGATTAATAAACTTATGTCAGATAAAGGCTACCTTAAATGATGAACAAACAGAGTAACCAAAGATACAATTTCGTATATTTCAGATTTTACAAAATTTCTTCTACTTCAGAAACAATTTTTGATGAAAAAGTGATATTTCTTTATTAAGCTGTACGCTGATAAATGTGTAAATTTAGCACCAGAAGAGGAAAGGTGCCTATCTCCATACAATCAGAGTAGAAATAGTGAAACCAGCTCATATGGGACCTTCAACCTAATAAACCGTTTTTCTATCTGCTACCTGACTCTAACTAAATGGCTTGTTGTTTCCAGATTTAATTTGTTTTAAGTCGATTATAATTCACATCTGCACGCCAAAAATCGATTTAGTGAGAGGATGCACGAATCAGACACGCTGTCGAGTTAAAATTCAAACCGGTTTCGTGGATATTCAGTTTTAAATGCACGACCGAGTCTAATCGAAGGGATTAGGCCTCGTTATAAGTTCTGCCGATCGTTCATTATCTTACTTTGTTACCACTCTAATAATGCTATTCTACTACATTTTTTAGATTTTCAACTATAGCAATATTGAGCAAAAATTGGAATGTTGGTTAATACTAATCAACTGAATGCTAATCTTCTAATTAGTTCTAAAACAAACTTTGCATATTAGTGTTGCAGTAACAATTACAGCATATTTTCTAATGTAGAGACGGAGTACTTATGAGATAATGCATACTTGCACCCTTTTTATGGCAACTGTCAAAATTTCAGACGTCCACTGTCAATAGTTGCTGTTTAAGAGTGGTTTAAGAGTGTTTTGTGTAGCAATTCAGGTAGTTTCGGAAAAATGGATATAATCGAATTTCGTGCAATGATAAAACACTTCTGTATGGCTGGAGATATTTTGCTAGAGGTTTATGGTGAATCTACTCCATCATTTGTGTTGCCGCTACCGCACAAGCAAAAGTGACGAACCACGCAGCTGGTGGTGATGGACGCCTAAAAACCGGGTTACCAACAATGAAATGGTCGACATAGTTCATGATGTCGTGTTAGCCAATCGCCGATTGAAACTAAAGGAGATAGCAGCGACAACAGGCATCTGGTGCTACCCATCGCGTTTGCACACATCGGAGAAAAAACAAAATCGGGGAACCGATCGGGAATCGGTGCAGTGTTTGGCCAGAGTTCAACGCCATCCAAGGGATTTCTTCATACATTTCTAACCGTGGATGCGACTACCACCACTACATACTGGAGACCAAGGAACAGTCAAAGCAGTGGACTTTTCCGGACGAATCGGCTCCGAAGAAAGCAAAGACCGTTCAATCGGCCGGAAAGGTCATAGCGATCATTTTTTAGGATTCGATGCAGTATTGGAGGAGAAACGGCATCGTTTGCTGCGAAAAAAAGTGCTTTTCAACCCCGACAATGCACCGGCTCATTTATCCCGCATCGTTGTGTCCAAATTGAACGAGTTGTGCTACGAGTTAGTCTCTCATCCTCCATATTTACCGGATCTAGCCGCCTAGCTGACAGGAGAGAGATTTAAAAAAAAGGAGGTCATCACCGCTATATGCGGCTCTCTTGCAAACCTCGAAAAATCCTACTTTTCTGACTCTTTGAAGAGCTGGAGCGTTTGAAACTGCGCTGATCTTCGAGGAGACTAAATCAAAAAATAAAAATACCGTGTTTCTCTTGTCGATTCCGGAAACATTTCACTTCACCCCCGTATATGTAAGATACAATGACTTTCCTCGAAAACGATTAACAGATCTTTGATCTTCAGGAGAATTGCTATTCAGCAGCTGATCTATCCGCTTGTTTTTGGCGTTTATGTTTTAGTTAATTTCTCAAATAGTCGAAAAAGGCTTTTCGGATAATCCAGAATAGACCAATGCTGAATGTTTGACTTCGTTACAGCAACTCCTAAACGTCATATTAATTCTAATTTAGATGTAACATACTGCAATAATTTACAGGAACAGTGCTGAAGTATTGGCAATTATGTACTTTCATTCTACTTTAGCTTTCGAGACTATACATTAAGTTGATAATACACATTAATCAAGCCGGCTAATATTTTTCCAAATAAGAATCAATAAAACATATTTCTGATGAGAATTGCGTTTAACATGTTAAAGTCCATCAACGACACTATTTTCATGTTAGAACTACATTCGATTTACCCTCTCTTCCAATCGTGAGTAAATTCAATTATAATTCAACGTGATCGTATAGTAACTATCTGCTTATACATATATGCCAGAAATTCTTTATTGTAGATCAAATGATACGTAAATGATACATAAATGTTTGCATAATATATAAAACCTTGGCGCTGACAAAACATTTCTATTAAAACAAAGAAAGATAATATCTCCAATAGCGAGTAATATGCCAAAACCAACACAAAATTGAATATCATGTTTGTATGCAATTAACTAAGGATGTGTTTCTCGAGAGACATTTTTTTATTGGTCGTATAAATACTGCTCCATTATTGATTATTTGATGTGGTTTGCTAATAAAAGAGTCAAAGTATTTGCTTAATTATAACCATAAATGTACCTATTTTAGCAAGTAATCCTAATGAATTAGTTGTGTCGAAAGATAACACTACTGGAAAATTACAAGACATCTGCATGTAATAGTTTTGCTTCTATTCATATTTATGTTCTGCTGGCATTCTCATGCCATTCGAAACAAAAGCGACTATAATCGTGATTTCTTCAACTGATAAAGTGATAAACTGATAAAGTAGTAGTACTAGCATATAAATATCCCTTGATGATACTTACATATGTAGGTCTGTCATGTATTTTGAATGGTTCTAGTACTGTCAAGTAATTTTCAATTCTTGTTCATGCATGTACATATGTGAATCTTCTGAAATGGCATAAAAACTATAATTAATAAATAAATTATTTATTAAAGTGCTCTCATATCAGTGAAGCCCACTGTATATAGAGGCGTGTCCTATATTATTTTAGTGCACATGTTAGACATGTTACCAATGCTACTAGCAGATGGAGTACACCGAAATCTATATCTACTGAAAGTTATTTTAAAATAAGAAATTCGATTGAAATTCCTGAAGACTAAAATGAACGTGTAGGGCATAAAACGAAGTTATATGTTACATCGGCAATATGAAAACTCAATTTATGTCTGCTTAAAAGATCTTATGTCGGATAACCGAAGCAAAATCAAAATATATATCAATACGTGTTTTTAAATGGAAACGGAAAAGATTGAAAAACGTTGTTGTTACTAACAATAAAGTAAACGCAGCTAGCAGACAAGGGCTACTAGGTACTTGTTTTGTTGGTTTGCTTGAAAGCCCCACATCTCTTAGCACGTGAAAAATAAAATTACTACTTATAAACGGTCTATATACAGTGTCGACACTAGTTATGGAATAAATTTTTTAGGATTATTCTAGATTTTAATAAATTCCCAAACAGGACAGTATATAAATTTAGTTTTACTTGTTTATTAATAAAACTAAAATGTATATAATCATATCCCAATACGCAGTAATTGATTGATGAGCTTCGTTTAATGGATGCTCCAGCCCATTTTCAAATTTCACACAATGAATAGATTGTTAAATTTAAAATGTTGTATACTACCAGAAATGTTTTTCACGTACATATACAAGGTTATCGCAAAGTAACGAAAATTTTTAAATTATTATAAATTTTTAATAAATTAAATTTATAACAAGACAAGAAAATTTTACGCAAAATTAAAAAATTGATCCATATAAACTGAAAATGCGGTTTGAATTTAAGGATGCAAATTTGGCTATTACGTATGATTTCTCAACCAAAATGGTTATCCCATATTTTATGGACAAAGGAGGAATCTTTCACTGTGAATGGTGGAGTCAACATTCAACACTGTAAAATCTGCTCTGCAGAAAATCCACAAGAAATCGTTCAAGGCAAGAAAGTCACCATTTGGTGGAGTTTTAAAACTGATTTTAGCATTCATCCTTATTCCTACGAGGAAATGGAAAATAGATACTTGCAAGTGTTAAGAAATTGTCATTCCACAGCTGCAAAACGATCATCACAGAATTGAAAACATCATCTTTATGCAGGATGGATCATCCCCGCACATTTTCCGACCAGTCAAGAAATTCTTAGCCAACGATATTCAAGATCGTGTGTTAAGTAGACATTTCGCAAATTAAAGGCCAACCAAATCACTTGATTTTATCCCAGCAGATTACTTGCTGTGGAGTTGTTTAAAAAGTTTAAGTCATTAGAAAATGGCCAACAACGCTACAAGAATTAAAAGACAATATCACGGAACAAATTGGAGCAATTCAACCAGAAATGTTAATGTTTTGGGCCTACTAAATCGCGTCCATTAAGCAATTAAATTTCGTTTACTTTTTGTTATTAAACTTTTGTTAAAAATTTGTAATAATTTAACATATATAATACTTTTTGATAACAAATAAATGTTTAGACATTACAACAACCATATATCAAAATTCTTATCCATACAATTGCTACATTCTCAATACGAGAAACTAAATACTACCACTACTAAAAGTACACTTTGCGAGATCTCAAAGCTGTTTCATTTTACATTTTATTCCACAAGATATACACCCCCATAGATCACGTTTCTAAACGGCGCGGCGTGTCGCATTAAAGTCCGCAAAGCTTTCGTCTGCAATGTATTTTATAACAAGAAGATATAGTGAAGGATCACATATCCAGAAACGTCCGCGATATGCATCAACAATGCTAATTATATTTCAAAACAAAACCTAAATTAAATTCGTTGTAATGATAATAATTTATTAATTGCCCAACAGAAACCAAATACAGGACAAATATATATACATGGCAAATATAGTAAGATTCAGATACATACGCATTGAGTATTCGCAATACAATAATAATTAGTGTAAAGAGTCAAAGAAAATATCACAATCATTGCAATTAGCCAATCTACACTATGGTGCTTTATGCAGCAAATTTGTGTTTGGTGTTGTTAATGCAAAAGTAGGCGAGTATCTGGAGGAAAAACGAGGTATGTGGAACTTTAAGGAACCAAGAAGTAAGGAACTGTCAATCAGCCCATTCACCAATCTCCACAAAAAACGAACACCATGCTGATCCCGGCGAGCTATTAACGTTTGAAAATCATGCTGTTCAAGTGGTGCTTCATAATCGACACCCCTTGGTGGATATTGCCCGTCTATTTTAAATGACAGAACTTTCTAAAAACGTCTTTGTATGCGTTCTAATATTAACTGGTGCGACGTGTAATAAGGACACCACACCACAGAAGCGTATTTCAGACTACTCAACACGAAAGCAAAATATAAAGTCTTCAATAATCCAGCATCATTAAACGCGGCGAATGACAATCCCTCTATATGTTGAGTAAAACTAAGACGGCTGTCAAAGAGAATAACTAAATCTTTGATAGTATGGGTGGTAGGACTTATTTGGCTAGCTGCCACATACGACGATGCTATATTGTTCAGTTTACGTGAATAAGTAACAGAAGTACATTTATTAATATTGAGCTTCAGTTTGTTAGGCACCAGTTCGTCAACGTGTCCAGATTTTCCTGCATCCTGCGAACGTCATCCACTGAATCAATGACAGAGAAGATCTTTACATCATCAGCATAAGCAAGGGTCGAACAATTTAGAGTAGTAAGTAAATCATCAATATAGATAATAAAAAGCAACGGACCAAGGTTTGAACCCTGAGGAACGCCAGATGTTGACACAAAATCAGACGATGCGTAGCCATTATAAAAGACGTAACTTTTCCTGTTGTGTAGACACGTTGACAGTAACGCAGTGAATGACGGAGAGAGTCCAAAATTAACAGTTAGTTTAGTTAGAAATAAGCCGTGATCGATGGTATCACAGGCACTTGAAAAGGTTGTGTATATATCATCAATGAATCAAACATAATAGAACATGACTAATTTTTATTTCTACAATTTGTCAGTTGTTCTAATTTACTGCTAACAATTTACTAAGGTTTTAAAGTTTATATCTTTAACGGGATTTGTTACTACTATTTATAGCAAAAATTATAATTATCAATTATCAAGATTTTTTATTAGTTCTATTAAAAACGATTTCAATGAAAGTTTAATAAATTATTTATTTTCCTACTTCAGGTACGGTCGATATAATACAGTTCGTCAATTATTAGATTCAGAAAAAGGTACCTTCATAATCAACGAAAGCGACGGTGAAGGATTAACACCTCTTCATATAGCTTCGCAACAAGGCCATACTAGAGTGGTGCAGTTACTTCTCAATAGAGGAGCTCTGTTACATCGAGACCACAATGGACGAAATCCTCTTCACTTAGCTGCAATGAACGGATATACACAAACAATCGAGCTACTGTTATCTGTTCATTCACATTTACTCGATCAGGTTGATAAAGATGGAGTAAGTGCACCTGAAAGTTTAAATAGTATAATACAATCAACACATTAATCATTAGCGTAAACCCAAGGAAAAACGTTAAGTAGACAGAACCATTTCTATTTTACTTTTTACAGAATACAGCTTTACATTTAGCAACAATGGAGAATAAACCAAATGCCATCGTCCTGTTACTCTCAATGAATTGCAAGCTCCTTTACAACAGCAAAGGAATGAGCGCGATAGACTATGCCATCTATTACAAATTCCCAGAAGCAGCTTTAGCAATGGTTACTCATGAGGACAGGTCTGTATACATAAAAATTTAGAGAGGCTTAAGATTTCTTAACAATGTTTTCTTAATAGAGCGCAAGAGATAATGACTTTGAAATCCCAAAAACATCCTTGTGTTACCCTGGCACTAATAGCCTCAATGCCCAAAGTTTTTGAAGCAATTCAAGACAATTGCATTACTAAGGCTAATTGTAAAAAGGACTCCAAATCCTTTTACGTACGTATACACAATATTTCCAATCATTTCTTGTTTCACTCAATACTGGAATGTTTGTTTTGTACATCAACTACAAATAAATTTGTGGCATTTGTTCTTACTTCTCGTGAATAGTCTATCCATGCTTGTTTGTTCGTTGCAATATTTTCACTAATGTGTGTTCCGATACTTTCCTTATAAACTTATTGCTCGTTGCATAATAGAGGTTGATCGGGGTAGCTTCTTCATCCATTAGTAGTCTTAGATATCAAACTGTGCTCACCTGTTTATGTGTGATGGAGGAAAATTTAAACTTTTCCCAAAACAGCTACATACATATGTATACTTTTAATTCTAGAAAGAAACAACATTTCTGTATTAGAGCTAAAGTAAACTCTAAAATTTATTAGTTAAAAACTAATATTACACATAATACTAATACAAAACTTGTAATTTTTCAGATTAAATATAGCTTCTCGTGCTTAGAATGTCCACAATTTTACGCGGACATGGATGAAAAAACTGGAGAAGCGCTAACCATTGGATGTCCAATTCCTTTGCCAGCTTTAAACGTAAGTTATTGATACTGTTGGGAACAGTTCAAGGTTTCCTAACAAATATTCTCTCTACTTAGGCTATGGTTAGTCACGGCCGAGTTGAACTCTTAGCACACCCTTTAAGTCAAAAGTATCTGCAAATGAAATGGAATTCATATGGAAAATACTTTCACCTCGCAAATGTTCTATTTTACAGTATATTTCTGGGGTTTGTTACATATTTCTCTTCATTTGAATTAATAGCGAACGAAGAATGCAAAACTGATTTTAATACATCGGAAGACATGGTAAATATATGTACATTAAGAACTATGTAATAGCTAACTTGTAGCGTATTAATCATACACTGCAAAAAATCACTATAAATTCATGGTGACTGCAGCCCGCCAACAGAAAAGAATAGATTATAAACGCATTCGTACTATAATATACAAAATTATTAGATAATCTTGTGTATCCACGCAATTTTATCAAACATATATAAAATTCAGTGTTGTGTATTTTTAATATCATGTAGAACTCGTTAAGAGAACAAAAAAAAATATATCACGTTTTGTGAATTGAGTAGGTATTGCCCTAAAAAAAGAGGATCTGCATTGACAGGAAAAATCTTGGATTATTATATTACTACTAATTACAGACTCTAATTGAATATTAGAACTTACCTATTTTTTATATATAAAATCCATTCTCCTATTTTTGTGCTAGAAAAGACATCTACGACTTTGTTGTCAAAATCCGGACTAGATGAACTTCTTTTCAATTGGTATCATCCCTAATGCATTCTCCTAAAAGTTTTGCAACGTTTGAGAGTGGAAAGAATCATTTAATTCTGCTGCCGACATGGGCGTTGTACAAATAATATCCAACAGTTTGTATGTTTCCGTTAAAACCTTATGTTGTCTGTTAAGTGAACACAAAGTGGCGAAACGCCACCTGCATCACACATTTCACAGTTTCATCAAAATGTTTTTATGGAAATGAAAGATTGTAAGTTTTGAAATTCTGACAATAAAATAATTTTGCTGCAGTACAGTGATCCCTAAAATCAAATTTGTCACTAATTTAGCTTAAAACAGTGTCACATACTTCCTATTATACAACACAACTTAACAGCTCTGTTATCCCTGTTATCTTCATTATTGCGTTGGTGATGGCCATTGTAGAATTTCTTAAATTTCTAATGTGAATAATGGCCGTTGAAATTGTTCAATTGTCTTTTGCTGTTGAGCACTCAGTCCTGCGCATTTCAGTCTGGTTAAATAATATTCCAGCATGTGACAAGTGAAATGTGAATGTGAGAAATGAAATATTTTCAGCCAGTAGAGAAATTCCGGAAAGTTCAAATAAACCACTTGCTTCTTCACTATTAGTAACTGAATCCATCCCATTTTCATAAATTATTTTGTTTAATCATTCTTTGAAAGAATCCTGGTGTCAAAATTATGTGTTCAGAGAGAGAGAGAGAGAGAGAGAGAGAGAGAGAGAGAGAGAGATTATCTACGTTTGACTATTGGACACCACCAGTCCTGCCACTTATCACGGATGTCCCATGGTAACTTGAGCAATTAGTTTATTGCTATCAGATCTAAAAGGAAATTTTTAAATAATTTTCAATTCATTCAACATGAATAAATTGCAAACTAGTACAAGCTAATACATCAGCACTAGATCCACTCGTCTTGAAAAAAGGCCAAGAGCGTTCAAAAATGTATCCGTTAAACACAAATAATAACAACCATTTGGTCATTATTAGACGTGTCTGTAGTTTTCCCGGTCTCAACAGCAATGGAATTTAAACATTTGATTTCTTTTAATACTTCGTGTTTGCAAATTTGCAACATTGTATCTAGCAAATCGTTATGAATAGTGTTTGAGGCGAGCTTACTTTTTAATGAACGTCTCCACATGTGCTGTGCACTTTGATAAATGTATATTTCCATTAAATAATCTGATAAATTCGAGTTTTTCTTCTGGAAGTGTAATTTGCTTGAAGATCAGACCTCCCTTTCAAAATTAAAAGTTTTTCCTCGAATAATTTTGCACACAATTAACGTCCATCATTAATAATAAACGTCACTTCAAGTCTTTGAAATTGTAATGAATTGTAACGAATACAAGGCGTTAAGAGCAGACACGAAATCGTGCGCCCCAAAGCGACGATATAAGTGCGTATGGCGAAGCTAAGCATAGCTGGCCGAAATAGTGCTCTAGAACATATGTAATTTTGAGCGTTAGTGCCTGTGGTGCTGAAGGAAGCTCTCATACCGTCGTTATAAAAATACGTAAAACTAATAAAACAAAATAATACACTGAATTATATTCGAATGTCTTTCTCTTCTTATCTTGGTGGTGGAGTAGGTGCCGTTGCGCCCTTTTGTACCAGCTGTCACTTGTAACAACATCTTTTGTTTTTATCTGTGTAATGTTCACATTATTTCATCAACTGAGTATTTTAATTTAATAAACCGCTATCGTTGATTAATTAATTCTAATAATTATCTAGTATTTCGATAAGCAATGCCTCAATGCTTTAAATACGTGAAACTAATTAATGCATTCTTTGTAGGATAATGATACCAACAATTTTGATACAATATCACCTACTATACAATATACACAGTCCCTCACGTCGACTAATTCTACGATGATATTTATCAGTGCTATAGTCATAATCTCATACTGCAGCCTTAATACTATAAAAGAATTTATCCAGATGTACCAACAGAAATTTTTTTACTTCCTAGATCCGATAAATTTAGTATCTTGGCTCTTGTATGTGTCTGTTATTATAATGTTATTACCAGTTTTCATCAAAGGAAATTGTTCGGTGCAAGTATCGTTTGCATCAATAGCAGTGTTCCTCTGCTGGTTCAATCTGCTGTTACTGCTGCAGAGGTTTGACCAAGTTGGAATATACGTCGTAATGTTCTTGGAGATCTTACAGACGCTTATTAAAGTACTAATGGTATTCTCTATACTCATCATAGCATTTGGCCTAGCATTTTATATACTTCTATCGAAGGTAACTACCAAAGAATTGCTGTCAAAACTGGTTATGTTAATGTAATTTGAATTACAGGGAAACCATAAACCTTTTGAAAACATCCCTTTATCGCTAATGAGAACTTTCTCTATGATGCTTGGGGAAATAGATTTTGTAAACACCTACGTCACACATACCGGTACACAACTACACTTTCCAATACCAGCTTATATCATCTTAATCCTCTTCATGGTTCTCATGCCGATTCTACTGATGAATTTGCTCATTGGTTTGGCTGTCGGAGATATAGAATCTGTTAGGAGGAATGCTCAACTAAAACGTCTCGCAATGCAGGTACAGCGTTCAATTTAGATTTTTATTGCATTTAGAAATAACATTATTTTATATTTATATGAGTGAGATAACCATACATTGTTTTTAAATGTTTATAGGTAATTCTACACAGCGAACTAGAACGCAAGTTACCAAGAATGCTTCTTCAAAAAGTAACAAGATGCGAAATAATTGAGTATCCCAACGACACAAAATGTAAAATGGGAATCTTGGATTCGATTCTAAGAAAATGGTTTGGCAATCCTTTTACAGATGACGGTAAGAATTGTAAAGTTTAGAAGCATGCACCGTTCACTCTTTTCACATTTATGTTGCCTGCATATGAATCAGTTTGCAATTTCCACCATCACTAGCTATGTAATTTTCGCTTTCTGATTAAAATCCCACACATGACGAAACAAAGGAGGTAGGTCGGTA
>SMLS01073384.1:0-11037 GCA_004785975.1 Popillia japonica | reverse complement strand
TTTGTTAGGATTTGGTTGTTTTGTTAGCAATTTGTTTAGACTGATGAGGTCAACATAATTTTATAGCAGCGAGTTTTGTGATCTCATTATGTGTTGGAAGTTCCTACCTTAATTTGCCATTTTTTTAAATCAATTCTGGATCTTGTGGCACTGCTGTATTTGCTATGAATGTTGCAATATCTATTAGTTCAGTTGTTGGTAAGAAGCGGTTTTTGTCAGCGCTACAAGAAAAAATAAATCAAAAGGAATGCTAGAGGATAGACTAAACCAACCCCCAAAATCAGATAACTTGTTTTCAAAATCACCTTATACAACCTAATCTGGGACATGACTTACTTGATTATTATAGTATATCAGAGCTGGGTTATACAGCGTGTTCACTATATGCTTCACAAGGGGAACATGGTTGTCCGACACGGATTTTAATGAATCTGAACTATGTTATAGAGGAACCTTTTCTCAAGACCCAGGTGATGAGCTTTTATCCTAACGCCCTAATTTCTGAAAAAAATCAACGTTCCTTTATATCAATAATGTTAGTTTCTCAACATGAAAGCCTTTGTAGCCTAGCGGATAACAACTACGCCTGAGACGCTGGTGGCTCGTGTTCGATTCCTGCCAGTGCATTTTTTTTCTTTTTGTCTTATTGTGCGCAATATTAACAGAAATAAATGATATTTTTCGCCGTGGTAATTTTATTATTAAATTAATTGAAAGCAAATCTGTACGATGACGTGTCTTGCGATCCATTTCTTACCTGCAGCTAGTTGCTTGCCTAGTGTCCGTTTTTTATCTGAAGTCCAAATAAATAGATAAATAAATTCCAAATACCTACATACACTTCATAATGCAGATTTGCTTCCAATTTATTTAATAATAAAATGTCGACGGCGAAGAATATCATTTATGAATAATTTACATGAAATATAACTGTTAATATCGTGAACAAAAAGATTAAAAACAACGTGCTGGCAGGAAACGAACCCGAGCCACCAGCATGGCAGGCGTAGTTGTTATCTATCTGGGCTACGAAGGCTTGCTTGTTGAGAAACTAACATTATCGATATAAAGGAATGATCTTAGCGCGTTCATTCAACGCGTTGAACAACGTTGATTTTCTCAGAAACTAGGGCGCGTTAGGATAAAAGCTCGTACCTGGGTACTAAGAGAAGATTCCTCTATTACATAGTTGCGATTCACTAAAATCTGTGTCGGACAACCCTGGTGTTCTCCTTTGTTTCCTACAAAATAATTGGACGGTTTTAATCTAAAAATCTTGAGAATACCACAATTAATTTTATTTTTGAATAAACTTTGATATTTTCAACAAATACAAATATAAAATGAATTAAATTGTTGTCGTTTTTGAATAACTTTCATCTTTTTCTATAATAGACATAGCAAAGCTAGACTTGAAATGCTTTGGTGACAGTTGGTAATACGAAGGGATATTGTAATTTTCATGGCACACTTTCAAAAAAGTTATATGTAATTTGTTAAAAATTTGATTAAAAAAAATTGAATCTTTGACAGCCTATAGATAATGCACCAATTCGCAGTACTACAGCAGAAACTGCAGTAAAAAAATTTTGATGACAGCACCAGCTATTTTTCATTATATACATATATATAGGGTGTCCATTTAAGACTCCGGTCTTTGATTGTAGCTATATCGTTAAATCAATAGAAATGTTGATTGACATTTTAAAATTAATTTGACATATACAGGGTGTGCACTTATTGATATACAAATATTGTTTTTGGACACCTTGTATAATAAACTCACAACATTCCACGCTTATAAGATAAAATGCTGCCAGTATAGAGTTTTTGCAAAATGTCATTAAAAATAAATGAAAAATGATGCGGGAATTAAAGTTTAACTAAAGTAGTGATTTCGTCAAAAAAAAATATAAAAAATTCAATAACCTGGCAAGGTCGCATTTTAAAGCAAAATTATTTTAGGTGTGAACGAAGCATCTGAAAGTACACTCAGTTCAATAGAAATAAGTAGGTCAATTTTATAAAGTGCTAATTACGTGATAAGTTTTTTTGGGACACCCTGTATAAGTCAAATTAATTTTAAAATATGCTACTTTTTATCCTCATTAACATACCGTCAATCAAAATTTCTATTGATTTAACGATATAGCTACAATCAAAGACCGGAGTCTTAAATGGACACCCTGTATAATACATTTTTTTTCTAAGTACGAGGTGTATTTGGATAATGCACCAATTCTGACAACTGCAGCAGATACAGCAATATTTCTTCCATCCATAGCCTCAATTTCAGAATTTTCATATTGATGTATGTAAATACAAAAATTTGCAAAATCTCAGTTTCAGCAAAAAACCAAATCATTCGCTTTGAAAATGTAAATAATTTTTCAATTTAATGATTTCCTTGAGCAGATGCAATCTACTGTAATTCTGTGCTAATTTATTCCTGTTAAGTTAGCGGTTTACAATAGATTTTTCAATAGTTGGTAAATATTCAACGACTGGAACGTTCAGTTGTTACATAACGAATGTAGTTTTGTGTTTCCATTTTCCAAATCTGAACAAAGCCCGACAGCGACTACTTTGTAATCGATTAAAACAATTTGGCGAAATGTAAAAGCTAAGTAAATTGATTTTTACGCTTGAACGCTTTCTCTTATACATAATCTGTTGTATTTTTCGACGTTGTTTTGCTAACCCTATTCGTTGCAAAACACACTTTCGAAACGTCAAAATGATAAATATATTGGTATGTAAGCTTTATCTCCTAATCGAACTTGAGTTTCATGCCTGGCTAAATACATGCGTTCACATAATTCTGCGCATTTTATTCCGGTTTCGCGATACAGAATGTAATTATCTCTACTATATCTCGTATGTATAGATACACGTGCTTGTGCAATTACGCAATTGGCAGATATACGAATCGCATTATCTGTTGGTTCTGCAACCCTGCTGAACGCGCGCGCCCGTGTGTGTGTGTATCTAGCGTATTTAATTTCGAACGAAACCCGATACCGAACAACCTACATTTTTATCCGGTTATGGTGCAAACAAAAACGATACGAACAAACGGCAAGGCCGCTGCGGAAAAAGAAAGAAAATAGACATAAATATTCGTTACGTATTCGTAGGTATTTATGTGTGAACTAACAAACGTATGTACACTACCGTTCATAAGTTATTTGGTGATCTCGTACCATGATTGGTTACTGTTTATAGATAGCATAAAGAATTTGAATGAGGTTGCAAGTCGGTGGTACACAGAAAAGGAGCTTCTTTAATTACTGTTAACACCGAAAACATTGCTGCGATGAAGAAGATGGTGGAAGAGGATAACCGCATTACTCATGCAATGATATAATAGTCAAATGTGAAGATTGGATCCTCGCAGTTGAGATCACTATCATTTACATTTGAGAGATTTACAGATTAGAACTTATGAATGCTAGTGTATCTAACTTGAAGCTAACTTAACAACGTTCACTTTAAAATAGGAATGCTTATGATTTGCGGTTATACTAAATACTTTTATTGTTGCTTATATCTACTAGTTAGTATGTAATAATGTTATTTATTTAGATCCAATGTGGTTTCTACATGCTTCGCTATGCATCGCTGAACGTTGTCGCAATTTTTTTTTGTTATACTGCTTTCCTGTCATTGGTGAAACGGTCATGTAAATTTCTTTGTTAATACTTTTAAATGTAAATAAATTGTTTCTGTACGGTAAAATTATGAAATGAGTTCTGTTTGGAAATGCGTTGTGTAAATTTTTCACTAAAAATATCTTGAATGAGACCAATTTTACGTTGGGAAATAGTTGATTTTCTCAAGTTGTTGTAGATGTTGCCATAATGTTGTAATTTTGTTAAGATTTGTGAAACAATTCTGTTAATGTTCTAATTTTTGCATTCTGCCGACTAAACATCTAGGCGTTTAATCTCTGTATTAGCGTAATCTTGAATCTACCAAGGGAGGCCATGCTAAATCTAATTTTCTTGCAACCACAAGTGAAGAAGAAAACGTTCTTAGACTGCAACGAAACGTGGTTTTCTGATCAGAAAACTTAGTGGGCCATCCCCTAATTCTAAGTATAAGAATTCGCTAAATTAACAGATCATATATGTTAACACCAAGCTTTGGCTAAACCAGTAACCAATCTTAAGAGTTTTGACTAATAAAGACAGATCAGTAATAGTTGGCACTATGCCAGAAATTATTTAAATTTTACACTTTTTCGAAACTCGAGTAGTTTTGTTCTTCATTAGTTCGAAATATGACGAAATACTACTATTATAAACTAAAGCTAAAGAAGCCACATTTATAGCACATTTTAGAGCGCTCCATTCCTTGAAAAATTGACATTTAGTTAGTCCTGCTCCAAAATTTTAGCTTTCTTTTTTATATGTATTATGTCTTAAATCTGGGAAAATTCTCAAATCTCATATTTAAAAAAAATGTTGAAGCAATACAGAAAAGAATATAACAGCGTAGAACTATCAAATATGTTATTTCTTCCAACTGTTCTCCCGGAGACAGTTGAGAGAGCTCGTTATGGCGATCTAGAGAGCATGCCAAGTGGGTAATTGAGAAAATCCAAAGCCGAACCCCAATATCTTCATCCAAATCTGAAGTGTCTGGCCAAAGATGCAGGATTTTGTTTCGGTGATTTGAAAAAGAAAAAAATATGTTGTGTATTACCCACTATCTCCCTTCCTTTCTCAATATTGCCAGTATAACGGAAGCAGAGGTTGAGACAGCGGTTAGAAAGTTAAACAATAAGATGACGGCAGGTCCGGATGGCGTCCCGAGCTTTCTGATACGTGACTGTCGATGTATTCTGGCGTATCCATTAACAAAAATTTTTAATCTGGCACTATCCACAGCAAAATTTCCTGACATGTGGAAGTGCACGAAGGTGTGTCCGGTGGTGAAGAGTGGATCATCCAGTAATGTAGAAAATTATAGGCCAATATCAATACTTAATAACTTTGGTAAAGTGTTTGAATCAGTTCTTTATTCACGAATATATCCGTTGGTTAAAAATTATATATCTGAACATCAACATGGATTTATGGAGCGGAGATCCACTATAACAAACCTAGCAGAGTTCACCCAATTTGTACTTAACACGTTCAATTCTATGGGCCAGGTAGACACTATCTACACAGATATTTCGAAAGCTTTTGATCATATAGACCACTCCTTATTATTGCAAAAGCTCAGGGCATTCGGTTTTTGTAACACTTTAACAACATTCTTCAAGTCATATCTATCACATAGACCGCAATATGTTACATATAATGGACACAGGTCGTATATTTATCATGCTACCTCTGGAGTACCACAAGGATCGAATCTAGGTCCCTTATTGTTCCTACTGTTTATTAACGATTTATTGGAGTGCATTGACAGTAACAAATGTGTGTTTGCAGATGACCTTAAGATCTTTGCTTCTGTGACATGTATTAGGGACTGCTTTTCACTGCAGAAAGAATTAAATAAAATTTATGACTGGTGTAGTGTGAACAACCTTCATTTGAATATTGGAAAGTGTAAGGTTGTGAGCTTTACAAAAAAGATAAAACCAACACACTTTGACTACAATATTGATGGAATGTCACTTGTCCGGGACACAGAGGTGAAGGATTTGGGCATTTACTTTGATACATCATTAACATTTGCTAAGCAGAGAGACCTCACTATATCTTCTGCAATGAGTATGTTGGGATTTCTGATTCGGAACAGCTCCCTCTTCAACATAAATACTATCATACTTCTATATTTTACATATGTCAGATCAAGACTGGAGTACGGTACCATAATATGGAATCCCTATTATGCTTCTCATAAATTAGCTGTGGAGAGGGTACAAAGGAAATTTCTAAAATACTTATGGTTCAAGGAGGAAAATGTTTATCCTTGTCGCGGTTTCGATTATCAGCTGCTGCTTGCACGGTTTAAAATGGAGTCGTTGGAGGTTAGACGCCAGCTGCTTTTAATAAAATTTATCTACAACCTAGTCCATGCTAAGATTGATTCACCAAAGTTATTGTCACAACTTGAGTTTCTTATACCTCGTCCTTCCTCCCGTCAGACATTAACATTCCACATTCTATACATTCGTCTCAACTCTGCTTTGAATTCTCCGATAGTGTCTATGTCACGTGCATTTAATTTAATATCGCCTTACTACGACATCAATTTTACCCCTCTTTCTAAAATACTTACAATAGCTTCTGAACAAATAACTCAAACGAATTCATAATACACTACTATTATTATTGTTGCTTCTATCATTCTTATTGTAGTTTGCTTGCTTGGATTGTGTTTATCTTGTATGCGATTGTACTAATTTATTTGCTTACTACTAACCTTCAATTGTGATTTCTTTTATATGTATGTATTTTTTTTGTCCTTTATATGGAGTAATCTGTTGGACGATAATAAATATTATTATTATTATTATTATTATTATTATTACTATCAAACCAGGACGAGCATCACTACTAGCCTGGAGATGCTTCTCTTTCTGTAGAACTGATAGTTTAGTCCAAATCGATGGAATCATGAAAAAGGAAAATTATGGAAATTGGAAAAAGTTCAAATAATTAAACGTTTTTGCATTACGAGTTAAATATTGTAATGTTTACTGCCAATTCCTTCTTTCGTGGCCGATACTGTATATAAAGCATTCTGGGCCAATTCTCGAAAATCGGATTTTCAAAAAAAAGGGACGGACAATAGTATTTCTGTCAAATATTTTATGAAATATACATGGTAAGACTTTGGAACTATAGAGCATATTAGGCTATATTTCCATGTTAATAGAGAACTTATATTTTGAACTTATATTTTAATTGCAGATGTTTTTCTGCTTTGAGGTCAGTTAAAACACAATTGAAATAAAAATCAATTTATTCTAAAACCTACATTAATTAGTTTTTCGTAATAATACTTCTCCCTTGGAAGAAATTGACACTTTATTCGGCTCAAATAAATTTAAATCTAATTATCCCTGCTTATAAATAAAATTAAGTAAAGACAACAAATATCATTGATGTAAGTATAATAAAATACTTTTTAAAGGTAATTTTAATGTAATCATAAAAGTAAAATGAATGATCTTTATATCAAGTTATATTTTGTCAAGCTCTAAGAATTCTCTTCAAGGATTAGATAAAAACGTGGTAAAGAAAGTCATGAGCTTAATTTAATAAAATTCAGGCGTGCATCACGTTATTATAAATTATATTGTATTAAAATTTTCAATATCTGTTCTAAAAATTGACATCATATGTGATCTGGACTATGGAAAGGTACATACATACCTATCGTTTGAAATTAAGTTTGCGAGTAAACGGCTGTTAAAGATAAGTCGTGTGCATGCGCCGCGTTTGTATTTGCGCTTCTACCTCTTCTTTTTTTCGTCTTACCCTTGGCTCTCCACCTCTCTTTAGACTTCCAGTATACAGTGGTGCTTTTTACAATAATTTTTTTTGTAATTTACTCAAGTAATTTCCCTTAAATAGATAATTTTGTGAACGTTGAACGGATTTTTATAATTAATGTTGAACTTTAAGGATGATTTCCAGCAAAAGTTTCAAACTTAGGAGTCTGCGGTTTGTTCCATTGAAAAATACATTCAATTTTCTATAAATTTCGTATAAAAAAACAAAAATTGATTATTCCGACCATAGGTAACTTTCCATAGTCCAGGTCACATATATTGATTTTTTTGGATTTTTTTTTCTTCAACAGCGAAGTTATATCGTCTTTTGTTAGAGTGCTAAAAACAAAGCTTATTGTGTATACTTATGATGTACTATTGTATTGATGATTACAGAGGCGTTTTTTAAATGTTGTTTAACAGTTTCTAAAGTCAAATTTGTAGACGACTTACTTTTTTTTATTAATACACAAAATATAGTTAACTACTTAGACTGAATAGATATACATATGTAAAGGCATCATTTTTAAGTTGTCATTAAATTCATCTGTCCCCTGTATATTCCACAATACATTGTACTAAACGTTTAAAGTGAAACTTATCTTCTAGCTGCACTTTTTCCGTTCCTCATATTGCACAAATACCTATATTTACTGTAAGAAAACACAACTTTTAAACATTAAACGACAAGGAAGAGAACACAATAAACTCCACGCCGTGAACAATTCCGAAACAATAAAACTAGATACTTGCACAAGTATGTGTGGGTGCCGTTCGAAAGCAAAGACAATGACTCTTTGCGCAACGATAATATAGTAGTAGGAACGGAAAAAAGTGACAACAAATTCTTCTTCCTTAAATTTTAAAATTGCGCTTTCGAAGTTTTGTAATGCACGATATTGTCGAGCTTGTCTGACCTGGTTGCGCTTCATGAATGGGAAAATATAACACGAAGAATATAATAGCTGTGATTATCTACTTAAAATAGTATAAACAGAAAAGGTAATGCACAGGTGCTGTTGTTTATTTTATAATATACTTGGTGACATTAGAAGTGTTATACTCAGGATGAGTAGTTTGTTCAACTTGATTTTTTGGCTGACTATATTTAAAGCATGCTATGATAAGAATGTCAACTTTTTATCATTGATACTTTTTGTGTTTATGAGTGCTGACTAATCAATATCAACATATAGCCCCACATATACACCTCATCGTAAATAGAGTTTTTTCCATTTTATTATTTTGTAATTATTCTTACAATGAAAGTAAAGGGTGGGAAATCAAATTTGAGAGATGGGCAAACGATATAGAGCGCAAAAAGTTCATTTTTTGATTTTTGGTGGGTGGGCAAGCGAAAAATTTTGTTAGACAATCCTGGACTAACGATGGGATAACGATTTAGATGCAGAAATTTTTGAATTTTTCACTAAAAATTTTTTTTTCACAAAAAATTTTTGGTGGATAGGCAAACGAAAATTTCGCCTGGGCAAACGTGGGCAAACGATATATGCAGCATGAAAAAAGTTGATTTTTCGATTTTTGATTTTTTTACCAAAAAATGTTTTTTTCAAATAAAAAATTTGTGGAGGGTGGACAAAAAAGCTTTTCCCTGGGCAAACGAATGCCGTAGTTTTATTCAAAAAATTCACGTGTGAAAGTGTCAACTTCACAGACGCGTGGGTATGTTCTTACACATCGCATAGAAAATGGACGATGAAGAGTTATTGGCAATTGCTTTTCTACTTTTACAGCGGAAAAAAACTTAATAGTTTTTAGGTTAGGTAGAGACTAAAAACCGAACATGATGTATATGTGACTGCTAAACCGTTTCAAGCATTAAGTTGCTACCTGTGCCATGGCTGACACCGCTGTCTGTTTCGAAAAAATGAAAAAAGAAAATTGAAAATCGTAATTAAAATGAAAGAATACCTGGTCCGATGACCATGTCTTACCTTATAGTAGATTTATATTTGAGAAAAAAAGGAATGATTTTTGGACAGTTTCAGTCAAATTGCTGGTGGCACTCAACCTGTTAACAACATAGTGACTTCTATTAATTCGCTTGGTAATCTTCCTGTTAGACACCGTTTTTGTGTAATGCATCAATAACACACTTCTCTTCATGGTATAATTGTGTTCTCCTCGGCATATTGTGCTATCTAATGATAAAAACGACGGCAACTAACCAAAAACTGGTCTTAAAAAAGAACTATCACAAAAAATGCCAAAAAATCGAGTTAAGCAAATGATTGATGAGTGTAACATTTCTAATGTCACTGAGTATAAAATTACTAGCTTCTGGAAAGCGAAATACAATAAATTTAAATACAGTGAAACTTTGTTCGTTTGAAAGTAATCTTCCATTGATTTTCTGTAATATGCTCATTACTTTACAGCATTTCTCGGTAGTGCAACCTATTAATCGAGACAAGAGTGAATAATCTCTGACAACAATAACATACTCAATGTAAACGTTTACTGTAGTTCGCAATTAACATACTCGGAGCTTAGATAAGATAATCCCCATTGTACACACCAATAAATGTAAACACTGACTTCGGTTCACTTCATAAATTAACTAAATATTCCACGACAATATAACACTGACATATCGCACATGATTACGCACGTTCCACTTCAATTAAATTTCATTCCTTTTTTATCAAAATTAAAACGATTTTTTTTCCCAGCCAATCTAATTCGGTTCACGTAAGTGGCCAGAGTTGATGTTGCTTGTCGTTGACGTCGTCGCATGCTTCTTTTTATTTCGGCCATAAAATTAAAACAAGTTAACGTTCTCAAGAGCAGATGCACTTTTCATAAGCACTCGCTCTAGGCCTGTAAATTATTAAAGTTATTATCTAATTAGGGAGATCTTAGCAACGTTAAAAGGTAATAAAACGAACTGGTTACGTTAAGTTTAAAAATAATATTCCTAGTTGGAAATTTAACATGCTCTTCAGTGATTAAACTACATTGTAAGTAAAATTTTTATATTGTCGTGGATATTATCATTGAAATTCTACTTGTAGCTTTGAGAATTAAAAATAGGAAAGAGAACTTTTAATTATGTAAGTAAAACAATTTTCACGCAATTGTAACCAACTGCTAAAAAAATGCAAATTTTGGAAAATTAGAAAAGGAGAATCGAGAATATTTCCATTTTTTTCTTTTTTTTTGGATTCAAGATTGTCATACGTTTTTTTAGAATGTGGAGGAAAATATTAAGCATTATTCCAGGCTCCACGATGAAATTCAATATTCTAAAAGTTTTTGAAATACAAAACAAAAAAATGTTCAAAAAAGGGAAGTAGAGCAGCTGTAAGTCTGAAAAAAATCCCAACAATGCCATTTAATGAAAAGAATGGCTTTCTTTCTGCCATATACTTTCGAAATTTTGACCGCCGTTGAGGGCGATTCTCAGTTTTTCTTTATATTACTATTGAAAACTTCCGTTAAATAATAAGGAAAACGGAAAAAACACATTCGGTGGTTTTTATCTGTTTTTTCCAAAATTTTTAAAAATTATTTAAAAAAATGTTCAAAAAAGAAATATTGATTTTGGCAATTATTTCGCA
>SMLS01073383.1:0-18370 GCA_004785975.1 Popillia japonica | reverse complement strand
ACAGAATATTGTTAATACGTAATTACTTGAATCGTGAAATGTTTATTGTTAAATCCAAATAGCAATACTTCTAAATACTGACAGAAACTGCAAAACCGAAATTTTTCTACCACCTATCAAGACTAATAAAATACCCTATTACAAACAGAAAAATTTTGCTGGTTGATTCATTTAATAGCCCTTTACCAGCTCATAGGAATGATTTCCCATTTCCATAAATTACCAAATGTTCCTCTACCGACCAGAAGACCCTTGTGTCTGTATTGATTACACCTTCAAAAGGTAATTTAAGCGTCAGTTTAACATCCAATAGGACATCTGAGCATTTAGTCTTTTTTCATACAGCTACCTAGAGCCGACAGTAACTGTAGCTTTTAAAGTTTCCGAAGTACAGTTGTTTTTCGGGGGATTACATTACAAAGCTTCTTTTCGGCAACAGCTTTCCACTAATTTTAATGTGACCTGCATTCTCTTGAATACGTTCTACAAATTTTCCGCAGATCATGATAGCGATGTCAGAAGTATCGCTTTGTGGGTGAAAGCCTACTGACCACAAAAATCAAAAAACCAGTCGTCATCTATGGCACAAAACTGATATGTCTTTCCAGTCTAAAGATTCTGCAATACATAAGGCATTTTGTTTCTTAACGTGGCCAATTTTCCAGTTATTGACATAACTCGTTTTAACACGTTTTTTAACTTCTAAACAGTTAATAAATCTCTTACAGGTGTTCTGAATTTAATAATTATTTAAGTAATTTTCAAATAAGCAAAAGTCGATTGTTTTAAATGGAGCATCCTGTATGTGAATACACCATACTAAGTAGATAAATATTTTGTATCGAACACTTGTAGGTGTCCCTATGTCTATCTGCCATAGCTTTAGAGTTATTAGTAGGCTTAGGATAAATATGCATTTACATATCTGCATATGCAAATGCATATGCAGATATGAACTATTAAAACGAAACTATTAAATAAGTATTTAGTCTGGACCTAAACACTCGATATTCGCCGAAAAACTTTGTATTTATTTGCGCTGACAGTCCGTAAGCTAAATTAAAGAATGCGGTTTTTTGCAATTTTATGGAAAAGCATACGAAACATAGCATTCCAGACGAGTCAACATGACGAAAATATTATGTTTGTATCATTTTATATGGGTGTCGTTGATGAAACCACTGATGTGGAACAGAGATGCGCAAATTTTATATTTGGTATATTAGGAGTTAATGAAGAAAGGTAAATCATATCTGCTGACTTTAAAAGTATTGGATAAAGTGAATCATTCAACAGTCGCTGCTTTTTTCAACGACTCTCTGAGTTTATTGTGGCCGTCTGAGATTTTACATGAAAAAGTACTACTGGTTTTTAGTGATGCGGCACCATATATGTGCAACGCTATGAGGGGGGTACAGGTTTTGTATCCATTCATGATACATGTGACATCTGTAGCACATAGTTTTCACCGAGTGGCTGAATTAATTCGTACTACGTTAATTCGTATCCAAATGTTAATATTAATGTGCTGATATTGTCTGTAAAAAATAGCGCCAAGTGGTGTCCAGAGGTTCCGAGAAATTGCAGAGGATCTTCCACTTCACCCCCGCCAATCATTACGAAATGGGGAACTTAGATCGACTCAGCTGTATATTACGCTGAACATTTTGAGATTCTTAAGAAAATTCTTGATGATTTTGATTCTGAAGAAGCTCGGAGCATTGAGGAAGCACAAGGTATTTTGAGAAAATTAGGCAATTTTTTATTCGTGCTAATCTGCTGTGCATTTCCACTGCAATCTCTACACTGGAAGCTACAGGGTTACCTCTACAAGACAGCATTGAAATAATAGAAGACATAAGTACTTAAACGTTTATCGAAACTCCCGAAAACCTGTTTCGTCAATAAATTAAATGTAGTTCTGTCAAAAGTACCGGATATCAACAGCTAAAGAATATAAGTAAAGTGTTGAAAAATAAAGCAATCTTTACGGAAAAAAAATGAGCATGTCGTGTGATGTCGAAAGAATTGTGTCGCAATACAAACATATTCTACCTGACAATAGGCACAAATTTACTTAGGAATATTTGTTGCACCATGTTATCGTTAAATGTATTTATAACTAGTTCTTATAGCATCATTAATTTTGGTTTTTTTAGGGAAAAATAAATATATAATATAAAAACTTATCTATTATTTAATTTTTTAATGCATATTTAAGTGCATATTCTTTATATTTTTAGTGCATATTTTGAAGTTTTTTAGTGCATAATTATCCTAAGCCTAGTTATTAGCAATTATTTTTTTAAATTGAACATTATTAACAGTGAACCTTGGAAAATAAATTCTAAATAGTTTGGAATTAGATTAAATTAATTTGGATTTATCAAACAAAATAACAAGATACATTAACAACAACATCGAGAAGAAATAACATCAAATAAAAATAACAAATTCAAGTCAAACAATGTGTCCCCAATGATATTCATAATGTTCAAAATGATCCCCGTTCTAATCTAAACATAGGATAATTATTCTTCGTAACTCTGTTGTAGTGGCTTTTCTTACATTGTCAGCGTTCAAGTTTCGAAAACTGTTCCGTACTTTGTTTATAAGGTCTTCTCTATTTTGCACAGGAGACGCGTAAACTTCTTTTTTTATTTGACCCCATAAATAAAAAACAAGCGGAGTCAAATCGGGGGATCTGGGTGGCCAGTACCAAGATCCATTTTGGCCGATCCACCTATCATCAAAGATATGGATTACTTCCCGATATACTTCTTGCGAAGAATGAACGAGAGCTCCATCCATTTGAAACCGACATTGCCGTATCAGATTCCCTGGTAGGCTATTCAAGAATAGCACTAGTATTTCGCTTAGCAGTTGTAGATACCTGATGCTTGTTAAATTTTCGTTATATATTTCGTATGCAACGCGGTTGTGTACAATCATTGCAAAAATATGGAAGCTAAAACTGTCTTGAAAATTTGCTTCCCTAATAACCTATCTTGCGCTCAATGATGACAATTTCTTCTATTAATAATCCCTTCACCGCCAAATTTCGACTTATCTGTCCATATAATTTTAGATAGAAAATTGGGATCTCGTTTGTTTCCTTTAAAATGAACTCACAAAACTGAACCGATTGAAAAGAATAAGGATGCATTTTATTTTTCTTTAAAATCCTATGTATTGACGTACATTCATGATATCCCTAAATCTGTCATTAAAAACTTAACATGTCCAATAATTTGAAGAGACTCATCATGAATATAAAATAAATTCAAAATATCTCTATTAGAATAAATATTGAATTTTTCCTGCATATTTGTGAACAACTAACAATCACTAAACACTAAATAAGCTTTGAGACAATTTTGACATGTCAGATTTACTTTTCATGGCTTCCTAGCACGATTTTTCTTGGTAATGCTGAATTTAGAGAATAATCATTAGCTGTACGATGCAAAGTATTTACCTACTTAGTGTGGTGTATTTACATAGATGTTCCATTTAAAAAATCGATATTTCCTTATTTGTAAATAATCATTAAATTCGGAACACGCTGTAAGAGATTTATTAACTATTTAGACATTAAACAGTCCCTTCTATCTTTCGCCGCCTTCAGCAGAAATACGAAACAATTCGGTTCATTCACGGCTTAGATATGTGATGTTAAAAGGTCCTTTGAAAAAGCACAAATATTACAAAAATTAAAATAATTCAAAAAACGGTTAATTTTTGACATAAGGAACCTTAATACAAAATGTTATAACACCTCGTAGGGAATCTAAAAAAGCAATAAAAAATATTACATTTTATTTGAAATATCAAAGTTGGTTATGATTTCCGGTATAACCGAACGTAGTTCATGAATGTAAACATTTTATTTTAAGTCACCAAGTAGCAACACTACGCGTTAGTCCTAAGACGTTAAAACAGAAAACTTCTAATGAACGGGTTACGTGGAAAGCCCTGTACATATATACATATTTAACAATATCAAACGTTTTATGTCTTTATTAATTCCTCTTGAAATTAATAAATAAGATATCAATGCTAAATGTCTAAAGTGATAGCACTCGTAATTATATTGAGTTGTTTTTCTTCGTACTGGAAACAAATAAGTTAGTTAAACACGTAAAATTGCCAAAGTACTTCAGCGAACCAATGACTTGCGATGTTAATCAGACACAAAAACAAAAGAAAATTCAAATTATGTTTATTTTATTTTTTACTTTTATTATTTCGTAATTACTTGGCCGACATAATACTGTCAACGGCACGAAAACTGTCAGTGTGTAATAGATACATGTACACCTACATATGTCTATATTTTAGGTTCAATATTTAGTATTTAGTATCCTATTTCATTTCTAATACTATAAGAAAAGGCAGTGGACGAATAAGAACGATTTAGTGACATTTTGTAATATAACGGGTATCTTCGGTTCATTGTTAAAGTCTGTATATTCGTTTTATAAGTGCAAAGCAGATGTTATTGATTTTAAATTGACACAAGACCAAGAAATTCGTCGAATATAGAGCAATGTAAGTGCTAACTTATACTCGAACAGACGGGTATATTCGTGTCGTTCCTAGTATAAGTTCTGAGTTATATCTATGCCAGCTTAGCTTGGCACGGGGAATAGCTGATATGATTTAAAGCACACGATATAGAGAGTGCTTCCCAAGCACTTTTTCGTAATCATTTTTAATAATCATTTCTTTTAATTCAGTAGTTCCTTATCGTTTTATGATTGACAAGATCTCTGCGCCCAAAATATCCTGTAGAGTGATTGAAGAAGAAAGCACTCTCTTCTAATACTACGATATGTTATTAAGAAACCAAATACTCAGTAGCTGCACACATAGTGCATTACAATGCCTATCAATAATAATCATGTTACATAGTATAGTTTCAAATAAATTGGCAGTACTGAGACATTATAAATGTATAAGCGCCAACTAAAGTATTATATGTATATAAAAACTTGAGCAACAAAATAAACGTCATAATTAGTAGTTAGTCATATTTCTTCTAGAATGTGTGGCATTTTTAGAAATTGTTGATATTTATCGACTTATTCAAATTAGCCTGGATACTACTATTCTTACCAGTCGTTCTGCATGTCTCTCTGTCTACAAGATTTATTCATTTCACATGAGTTAGTGTAGAAACGAGAAAAGGAACGTGCAAAACAGGAATTGATTGATACGTCGTGAGGCGAAGCTTTTATGAAAGCGAAGGCTTTTGTAAATAAGAGAAAAAGAGGAGGAGAACCACAAGATTTCAAAGTTGTTGATGAAGACAAAGAACGGAAAAGCTTTTGATTTTGTATTTCTACTTGTTTTGTTCGATTTCTTTTTATGTTAATCTATGTTATTCGTGTGGTTAGGTTGCTTGTATAGGCAGAAAAAAACGAAGTAGGTTCCAATATGTATAAGAATTAAAAAAATGCTAAATAACTACTTACTTTGCCTTTCTTATTACGTGTCGGTTTTAAAACAGCACAAGTAGTGGTGTTTTAAACTAAATTAGGTATTAGTGTCTCATTTTTATACTAATATTAAAAATCGCAAAATTATTTAACTAAGTAACTGCTTTAGAAAAGTAATACATTTTATTTCCTATTTTTATAAAAAACATATTTGAACATTTTTTTTAATGTATGAGTACAATACCAAAAAGGCGTTAGGTTATTAAGTTTTAAACGCAGTATACAATGCGAGAAAATATCAGGTAAGTATAAGATGTGCTAACAATATTTGATCATTTATTATTTGCCAATAGATTCCAATTACTAACGAAAATTTACTTCTGCTACATTATAAATTGAAACGTTGCAGGAACCAATACAAACATTAATTAGTATTACGAAATTTTCGGATGCTTCATAATTAAAACTTATTGCCAACGAGACGATAAGAAAACGGATAATTTAGTACTGTATTCAATTTACTTCGTAGTGAAATTTAAACACATTTACATTTTCCCTTAAGCATGCTTTAAAATCCAGTCGATCTCTAAAACAATGAAGTTGACGTTAAAATATACCCCCGTTAATCGAGCCAATAGCACTCACTTTCTATTTAAATAAAAGGAAGACGTTTATTCAGAACTCTAACAATTGGATCAAGAATCTATTCAAAGTAATAGCACCCTGAATCATTCCCTGAACCTTCGTTTAACCTTTAGAATGAACTTTCACTAACTGAAAGGTACTTGCCCCTGATATTTGCTTATGGATAAAAGGTTGGAGAATACTAAATTTCATCTGAAAATATCCGTAGCGAAAGAAATGGAAGGCAAGATTTTGAACGAACAATTGAATTAAAATAAATCGATAGGTATGTTCTGCCACTGATAATTATCCATATCTAATATAGTCCTTGCAGTATTATGTCCACTTGTAAATATATAAGTTTAGACGTTTTCGTCCTCTCAACTCAAACTTTTACGACCCGTTCGGATGATTATTTAGAAGTATCGAATGTCGTCGTATTGGCAAAAAGATTAATGTTTACTTACTACATATATTGGTGGAAGTTCATATCTAAAGAACAACGTAGTGGTTGCTTTTATTAATTATAGAAAGTTAATTCCAACAATATCATAATTGATTTTCTTCGACCCAAAACTTCTACGGAAATGCGATCACGACTTTTTAGCTTGTTTCGATTCGTTTCGTGTTGCTAACCATAAATATTAGTTTTAGCGTCTTATTGACAAGAGTAGGTACTTTTATTACGAAATTAGGAATTAGGTAATAATATTAATACACAGTTATTAGATGAAATTAAACCTAAATCTTATCATATCTCTTAATTTGTTATGGGATATTACATTTATTAAAAACAAACAATATATGTAAATAGTTACAAGAAACCTATGTGTAGTTATTTTTGTTTCGGAGTAAGGTAATTTAGAAGTGAAACCGTGCATGCTCATAATTTTATATTTCTTCATCGATGTATCAATAATGCCTAACTGTGTGTATTCGTGAGATACTAATTACTTATAGTATATGTTTTTTATAACATTGCACAGATAGCAAGAACGTTTAAAGGTAGGAAAGTCAAACCAAGTCCAGGTAAAGGCAATTACATAGATGATTGGGAAAATAATTTCTAGTTTTTTAAACCAAATGTATTAATTAAAAAAGTTTGAATTATTTTAGGTTGCATTAGAAATGGGACAAGCAGGCGCTTGCAGATCGAAGAATTTGAAAATCAAACGACATGGAATATGCTGGGTGTAACATCTTTGCCGTGATAGAGTGCCGTGGAAAATTCAAACTTCTAATTAAGGCGTTACTCATTCAAAGAGACATCCATAATTTCTTCCAAGAATTGAGTTTTATTATCGCCTTGATAATGACAGCATTGCTGTCGAAACGCGTTGGCATTTATCCAAGTGTTTGGTGTCCTGTGGGTGATAGTGATCTAGAGTTCCTCTTCCAAGAATGATTGCGACCACAAGCTTTCTATTAACGAAAACAATGTGAAATTTGAAAATGCTAAATATGAAATATCTACTAACATAAACGTTAATCTTATTATCCAGATAGTTTTTCCACTTTTAGGTCAATGATAACACGCAATTCTAACAAAAGTCAAATTTATTCCAAAACCTTTACAAAATTTATAATCTGGTTTTCGTAACAACTTCTTCAGTGGAATAAAATTGACATGTCAATTTTATTCCATACAGTTATTCCAATTGACATGTCAATTTTATTCCACTGAAGAAGTTGTTACGAAAACCAGATTATAAATTTTGTAAAGGTTTTGGAATAAATTTGACTTTTGTTAGAATTGCGTGTTATCATTGACCTAAAAGTGGAAAAACTATCTGGATAATAAGATAAGTTAAAAGGTCATAAAAATACATATATTAATAAACGTTAATGTTAATTTAAATAGATAAATTAAATTTCATCGATTTAAGTTTAGTTTTTTCATTTTACTAGTGGAGATAGTAGGTTACTTCTTATCCTTTATAAGTATGAACAAAACTCCTACTACAATCGAATTGTGGATAAAGAATCTTATTGCTATCGTACTATTACAGTTACATTTGAGAGATTTGATGCCAATGAGTTATTTTTCATATGACAGTTAACTAAACCATTTCATCTTCATCACATAATTACAATCGCGTAATTAAATTCTTGTTTTACTAACGTGTAATTAAAATAAAAAATTATAACCGGCGACTCCGCCAAATATGTGACATCTGAAAAGGTAAAGAACAAAAGGATGCGACTGATAGACCACAGATTTCATTCAAAAAATAACATATAGATATACGAATATGAACAGTTTGATACTGAAATAAGTGTATGGAATGAATTGATTGAATAATTGCCTTTTATTGACCTCAAGTGGAAAAATAATTACATTCAGGTCATAATAAAAGTTGACATTTATTACAATAATATTTTGGGAGAAGTATTTATATATACATACATAAAGAGCTTTTATTTAATACCGAAACCCACATGACCTCGTTTAGATATGCAACAGATAGTAATACATATTTTTAAAAATAAAATTCCTCCAGAACGTTATCTTTACATATATTGACAATCAAAATTTTACATGTTAGGTTTAAATTGTAAATAATCACAAGTAAGTAACGGAATAATAGTTATAATAACGTTGAAAATGATTTCAGTTGTTACCTAAACAAATATTTAATTTGCGTTTTAAATTTTCAAGGTTAGGCCGATTAGATAGCTTAGAGATATTTCTTGTTTTACCAACATATTATTTACGTCATCTTACGTCAGAGATCAAGTGGGTTTCCATCCTAAAGGAAAGCTCTGTATGTTATATTACTGGATTTTTAATCTAAATTTTGTTTAAATTGGCAACTTTTGAAAGTTCGTCTAGGTTGTTTGTAATGCTCAAGTCAACAAAAAAAGTTTTATGCTATAAATGATTTCCCTGACGATGTTACTAAAGTATTATGAGATTTAAGTTCGAAGTGACCAACGTTTGAAGCTGCGTGAGGCTATCCCGCCCATGTAATTATTTAACAGACCATAATAGCTCAAACAAACTCAGTTAAGCAAGTTGGCGAAACAGTTCACCAATGCTCAGCTTAAGTTATATAATCGTGAAAAGGAAGCATTCCGTTTATAACATGCCTTCATTTGATAATTTCATCAAATAGCATGTAGCATTTTGAGAATATTTTTAAGTACCTACGCCGTTAATTAAAACTGACTAGTTACCTATAAAGTAGTAATATTTCGACACGTTTATATAGGTATATACTAATAAATAAATAATAGGTATTTCCCGGAAACTGTAATACATATAAGAGTAATATTAATTTACTCTGTATTTTGCAAACGAATAAATACATAATAATTGATAATTATAATAAGTGTTGAAAATGTTGTCCTTCAATAGCAATACATTTTAAAATCTTTCGTTCGAAGTTTCTAATAACTTTATGCAACAGTATTGGATTGTTATCAATTTCCATGCATTTCTAGTCGATTCTTCGCTGTATATCATTCGAGTTCTACACAACCATTCAAAATATGCTATTTTTTAGATAAGGCCACAAGAAAAATTCGATAGATGTTAAATCGCATGTGCGTGTAGGCCAAGGAATTTCAGTATTTCGACTAATTACACCTTGATCAAAAAATTCTCTTAAGTAATCCCAAGATTCCGCAGTACAGTGACTAGATGTTCCGCTTTAAGTATGCGTTTTGAGTTTTATCATCATCCAACTGATTGATAAATCGTTCTCAACAATATGTGCGGTACCTTTATTGATCACTCCACTCTCAAATTAATTCGACCGATTAGCAATGGGTAATTTCTAAATGGTTTTGAAATCTTGGAGATTTACAAAAACAAATAGTGTTTAATGAAAGGTGACAATAGGCCTATTCCAAATTCGTCATTGTTTTCTTTAATGCGCAGTTAATGATCCGAGTACAATTGTTTACATCCAACTTTTAGGTTTCCCGCTAAGTTTAACCTATAATTTCGCGAAACGCGTTGGTAATTATCAATGTTTGGTACCTATGGTTTTGTGGGTAAAAGAGTTAGTGTTTTATATTTACTATCAATTACAAAATTCTATTCTACGTGAGTAATCAATTTCTAACAACTATTGTACTGCAGTGATACGGTATAGATAAAGTTGTATATCTGTTTTCAATAATTTGTGAGTTGCATCAACAGAATTTGACTCAGGCATCGAACAGATGTTTGCGATTCATTTTCCATTATTTTTTCAACACAATTTACAACTTGAGATGTATGTTTCATAATTGGTCCGCTGCCTGATATTCTTGAAAGACTACCAGTTTCAGAAAACGGATTTAGAGTTCTATATAATGTTTTCTTAAATTGCAAAATGCAGAAACCCAAGCACTTTGGTAATAAACTTGGACTAAAGAAATATTGTTTTCTAAAGTGACAGAGATTACATATGTTTGAAACTCAGAAACAATTTGTTTAAACTAGATTCAACGTACGAATTTAATTGCTAAATGTGATTGACAATTTATCAAATATCAATGAATTTATGTTTATGCAAAAGAAATCACATGCCCATCTATCTACGTCTTTTCCTATCAAAATATCACCACAAACTAAATGAACTTTTCAAATAAACACAATGTATTATCATCTTCTTGTACTGTTTGTCCACTTGGTTTCCAAATTAATCTAAATACTACATGTATTTGAAAGTCATTCAGAATGCTAATTCTATCCAGTACTAAATTTTATAAATAAGCTGAGAAATATTTTACAAAAGGACAAAATGGGCAGTAAACTAAATTAGTGATAAAATCATAACACATAAATGAGTGATTATGTTGTGCTGTTCCTTAGAGTTGTTTTAATGCATTTGTTTTTAATACATTTTTCAATATGAAATGCTATTTACTATTCTTATATTTATTTTCTTCGACCCTTAAGTTTTAATATCTGAGATGGAATATGTTGATGTATTGGTATAGTTAATGACCAAGAACATATAGCAGCAGTAGCCAAACTATAAATCATTCATAGTGTATCATAGGGTTAAAGTTATATACAGGAGGTTTTTAAAATGGGAAAAAAATAATAACAAAAAACTTTAGCTCATCTTTTCTATTTTAAATCAGCAAGCGTCTTTACTATTCCTGGTGTACTATTTACATCAACTTTGTACAGTGTTCTATTTTTTGCTAATAGAAAACAGCAATTAGTGACATAACAAATAATTATGTATATTTATGCTATAAACATCACATATACATGTTTATAGCATAAATATACATAATCATATTGTAACTTCCGTTCCTACTAGACAAGGTTAACAAGATGATCTTGCACCATTTAAAATTTAAGATATACTTTACAAGAGTTTGGTTGAATATTTGTATGTATATGTACACATGTGTAAGTAAAGAGTAATTTTAAATAATATAATAACGTGTAGTATTACTGCTACGTGTACATTCACTGTACGAAACACATACGCCAATGTAAAAAATAACATTTACAAAAAACACTAATAACTAAAACCAAATTAACTTTTATTTCATGGCTTTCCAAATTAAAGCTGCAACATCTAGAAGTAATACTTAAAAGTAAATCTTCTAAAGTTGTGTTCATTACCCTATTCAAGTAAATCAAACCGATGTATTCAAATTTTAATCATAGTTATTTTCTGTTAATGAATCCAATGGTTTAAACAAAGGCATTGAATTTATTATATCCGTTAGTCGTCGTTAAATGTTTTAAGTGCATTTTCCGACAATTACTACAATAAGGCGCAAAACAAATTAACTGCTACTGCTTATTCCGTAGGAATAGAATACCGATTCAACGTAGTGTCCCAACGTTGTTACTTGCGTACAGTACTGTTTTCATCGCCAAATTATTTATCAGTTGTTAGATTAGGTCAACTGTGTTCAAAGTATATTCTAAGCTTACTAACATCTACAGGTGATTTTACTACGTGTAAAAACACAATTATTTTCTACATTGATAAGTTAATTTGAAATAGAAACCGTGACAAGCAGTAAGGTAAGCAAACGAAACATAAATATATAAGGAAGTAAAACTTCTACTTTATTATGTATTATATTTACTAACCATCTACGCTTATACGGTTAGACGATTCCAACCATAACTCTCTTTTCACTTTCCTATATAAACGATGAACTAGAACATCAAATATTGACACAGTTGTGCTTGACAGATTTTGATACTCACGCATACACATTTGAGTTATTTATTTCTTTACTCAGACTGACAAATAGAAAAGGACATATCAGTATCTTTAGCATTTTCAACAACCCGTTCGGAATTTATGTGTAATTTACTTTAAATTACTACACCAATAACTAATACACTCAACTTTACAGACTGAAAAAGTACCTTAAAATAAGAAGTACTTACGTATTTTTTTAGTGTCCCAATCGGCGCAGCGGATTTTGGGCTCCACTCCGCTAAGTTTGAGCCATTTTTCAATTTTTATTAATATCTCCTAAATGATAGCAAATATTAAAAGATTCTTTTAACATAATTTACACATTTGATCCCAAGGATAAGGCAATTTATTTTCGTAAAAAGTTAATCACGGGGGATTGAGCCTCCCGTGCCCCCATTTTTTTGTAACTTATTTTTTTCTCAATCACCAAAAATAGGTCATATTTGTGACGAAAAGGATGGTGTATAGTAAATTTAAAAAATAATATTAAATAATTAATAAAAATAGATATTGAATTTATTTCCATGTACCTGTCGACGTGCCTAACAGCATGAAGTGTTCACTGTCAGGTCGATATTGGAGTATAAATATAATTAAAATGATGTAACAATAATATAATAATAAATAATATATAATAACAACATTTCGGAAACAAAAGAGCGGAATTACAGAAAAATTATATTGCTGATAAATGTTTAAATACCTGACATATGTATGATAATGTGGTTATTAAATATGTAGCATGTGTTCATAAATGCTGGAGATCAAAGTAAAATTAAAGGCGCAAAATTAGAAATTTAAAATAAGTTCCCCTATCATTATACATACGTTGTCATATTGTTAATGTCACGTTCTTGTCTATTTTCACGTAAAATTTATATTGCTTTTTGTTCGTCGTTGTTTTTTCGTGTTGTTGTTTTGGATATTTTTGAATATTTTAAAAACCTGTTCTCTTAGGGGCTATTGAAGGTATCTTAATCCGCCGATACCTGGTATTGGCTCACTGCAATGCACGGCGCCCCCGCAGTCTTCCTTTCCCGCTAGCTAAACGGCTCGAAGTTACCTTGAGGACGACGTACGCTAAGTTATACAGCTGAGCAGAAAGGTACGATCCTCGTATACTGTGGTCGCGGGAGACAATTCCACTTGTGGCTGAAGGAGCGTACGTCCTACCTCAGTCCATTCTTGCCATGCTCGTTGCAGCGATACGGCGTTCGATCTCACGGAAGGATACACACGCCATGTGCATCCCCACAACTATTCCTCGCTCAAACTCGCTTAAGTAGCGCGATCGATCAGCCATTATGCAGCGAATACAACCACATACTGTTTATTCACACCGCAGTAAAAACGAACGGTTTCACCCAGCCCCTTTGGTCTCCATGGCGATGGCATGTTGCACCTGTCGGATCCGCTCCGTAAAAAGTGCGACGATAGCAAAAATCAAAACTCGCTACTTAGACTAGTCTATAGGAAACCTTGATGTTCCGCAAATTTTATGGATGTAACTTCACGCGTTCATATTATATAGGGTGTGGTCGTCAATTTGCATGCACGTGAATCGAAAACGTTACAACTATTGAGCCGCTGTATTGTAGAACGCAGGTTAGACTTTGCGAAGGAGCATAGAGAATCGGATGTGCAGAAATGACGCAATATTTTATGGACAGACGAATGAAACATTTTTTTTCTTTGGCTCGGATAGGGTAAAAACTTATGTGCGACCACCAGCAGGAAAAGAATATTCCTAATATGATGTAGGTCGTATTTTTTGGATACAAGAAAAAATCACACGAACCCTTTACGTAGAAATATTGGAAACAGTTATGCTTCTTTATGCCAATAATCCTAAGCCCACGTCCAAAGCAGCAAAAGCTTTATTTTTGGCACATGGGATGAATTTTATGGTATGGCCACCGCAGTTGCCAGACCTGAACCCTATGATGTTCGATAGGGTTGAGGTCAAACCTTCAAAACGAAAAGATTTATGGTGACAAGTAAGGAAGGCGTGGTACTCGATTCTCAAGAGATGTTAGTGAAATTAAGTTCACACAATTATATTTTTATTTCAATGATATATTTTATACTGCAATATAAGTAGTGTGTTTTGAATAGTTTGTTATTTCGTGTATAACAATTTACCTAATCTTTATATGAATTTTGAACGCATACTTATTTTTGCACACAGTAGTGTATATAAATAATAATTATTACTATCAAATGTTTATTAGTTAGATACTAAAATGATTTAACTCAAATAAGACAACTACAAATTCAGTAAATTTCTTTCGTGAACTATAATATTCAAATACAATGCATTCTGTGTATCTACCATAGCATGTCGAACGACTTTTTAAATACTAGATTTCTAGTAAATATTGTTACTATCAAATCAAATTCAAGTCAAATATTTATAGATTTTTCGGTAAATGCACATAACACATATTGTTTAAAAATGTAAGGTGTAAGTTGTAACACAATTTTGAAAAAAGCAATTTATAAATTTCTACACTTCTTATGTTATCTAAACCTACAAATTGTAATATATCTACGCTAGAGTAACATGTACATATTAAAAATGTTATTTCAACCACCAAGCTATGGATAATAAAACGCATGTTGTTACTAATGTATAAATGTCATAGACGCAATTTACTTGACAAAGGTTGGACTACAATTAAAGTATCAACTTCTACCAATTAATGAGGGCATGCTACATAAGTATATTTCATATTCCTTTCTTAAACTTGTTATCTACCATTTAATCATTGTACTATACCGTAATAAATGTCAATTTGCTATTTCTCACTTTTAATGACATGTCATCCATCGATATACTATATGAGCAACAGTTATTTAGATCAGGAATTGCCATGATTAAAGAAACCACTGTCTCTTTTATTAATGTTAATTAAATGTATGTTTCGATTTGAAGTTTTATTTGACAAGCATTAAATGTCAGTTTGGATTTAAAACTTTACTCAACATAGTATTTTCACAATTAAGTATGTAAATAAGCGATTCATCATTGAGTCTTACTTTCTTGACGGAAATCTTGAAAATGGGAAATGGAGATACAGTACTGCAGCTTGCCTGATTGAACTTCGAAACAGTTTCTCGATTTTGTGTTCTTGGAAGAAGACTCTTTCAACATAGTCCGGAATTGTGTGCGATTGTTCAGAGAATCGGGAAGTGTAACACATAAGAGCGATGGACGTACGCCAAGAGTCAGTACAGAGCAAACTATTCAAAATGTTCGAGAAATTATTTACGCAGCTCCAACAACATCCGTGCAAGCAGTCATACAGCAAGTTTCCGTGCATATGGTACGTGCAGAACAATTTTAAGGAGGGACATTGTTTTATTTCCTTATAAAATGCAGGCGTGTCATGAATTGTTATCGCCTGATCATAACATGCGCATGTTACTTTGCCAGTGGTTCACCCAACATGTATTGAACAGAAATGGTCTCTGGATTTGACATTTTTTTAGAGATAAGACGAATGAATTTATCTTAGTACCCACCGTTATTCGCTGAAACTAGCGTATAACATAACCACTTAAAACAACCATTTCAACGTCAAAAGTATGTATACTCTTTTGTCATTCAACCTTTTATTTGACACCTACCCTGCCTCACGTTCATTTCATCAGTCGTCATCAAACACTATTAAGCGCACTTCTCTCGGACGAAAGTGCATCGCTATTATAAATAAGTAATACGATATTATCATTTTCCTAATATTCTGTGGGGTGGTACCTAGATTATTATGTAATGTATGATGATTATGTCAGTTGTCAATAATTAAGTATTGAAGCTAAATTTGTAAATGATATGTGTCTTAATATTAATAAAGAAGCATACACATATTACATATTCAGCAATTTTTTATTACGCCACCGTTACTTTCGCAAAAATATACTAAGTAAACAACATACAACAACAAAAAACAATACATGTGTAGTTGGGAACGATAAATAAAGATACTAAATTAAAGTGAACGCTAAAAACATCAGAACTACAGAAGTTTGTAATAAATATATGCGATATACCATAAATACATATACTTACGCCGGCGGTACTATAAGTAAACTTATAATATACTTATAGTATACTTGCATTTTTACAGCAGATATTATCTTTATTACTATGATAGTAATCCTTACCTTCGTTTTCTTCCATTTTGCGTCTAAAATTTCTGTTTTGAACTTTTTACATTATGGAACCATAATGACTTCAACATTATTGGTATAAGTAAAAACTCGTAGCAGTTACGTACTTTATACGGAGATAAATAGCTTTTCTTAACAGTCAATTGTGCAGAAGAAGTTCTATCCTTTTTCTTTATTAGATAAAGGCGCTGAAAATCGCTGACTCACATCTACTCCTAGAAGTTCATCGCTACAATTGCATGAAATTCTAAAAATTACCGGGTGCCAGTAATCCAAATAGAGCTTTATCTCTAAAGTGGCCCACACACATGTTGAAAATATTGGCGTCAAAATAGAATAACTGGAATATCGGAAAATCTTAAGGAGATTATCGTTTTGTTTGTAATTATTTGTTATTAGATTTAATAATAATTTGCATAAATGAAAAAATAAAAATTAAGGCACTAATACAAATAATTTTACAATATACACGTATACACATATACGTATATACGTATGTACATATCACTGTTTTACTTAATATTCTGTAATACCCCAGACATATGTAGGTTTTCTTGAGACCAAAACTAAATAACGTCAAGAGAAGCAAAAGTTCTACGTATTGATTCGCCTATTCTATCGACTTCTCACAAATGTTACTAGTTTAATCTGACACCAAACAAGTTTATTCAATTAACAAAGTTACAACGTGTAATTGGAACAATGGTCACAGTTTTTAAACTGGGATTTACGACTTTACTAATGCATTACCAAATGGATTAAATCCTAATGCAAAATGAATAATCCGATATAAGACAGTGCTTACTCTATGCTATTCTTTATTTTTGACATTGCTTCGAAATTAAACCACTGTATCAAGATTTGTGTTGTCAGTGTAGGATTTCCCCATTTTGAGCCTGTAATTGGGCTCAAAATGTGATTCTATTAAGTAACAATGAATAAATTATCTATAAGATGAAGATGAATTAATTAACGATATAAAATATATAAATAGATCTAAAGTATTGCATCAAACAACTGAAAATGTAGATGAAAACACAAAAATAATTTGTGAATTACTAAACTTAACGTTATGAAATTTAGATTATTGAGAAATTCAGCATTGTTATAAAAATGTAGAAATTTGAACTTTTTCGAAATCCGGAAATTGTTGAGCATCGTTACATTACACTAGATATTACTTAGCCACTACAAATAGGTAAGTAAACATGAATGTTGTATAAGAGTATTATTTTATCTTCAACTACCAATAACTATCGAAATTCTAATTTTCTACAGATGCTTCGATTTTATCCCGAAAACCACTTGTAAAAAGGCGACAGCCATCGTGCATATCCAACAGAGCTTTAATAAAATAGAAAGCTCTCTTTCACGTAACGCGTCTTTTTATACCATCAATCTTGAGAAGTCATCCTTTTTATGGATGTCTGTCTTCACCATCTTATCGTTCGACTATATCACGTATGATGAAACTAAGGCGAAAAGCACGATAAGTACTATTTCCTACGCAGATAGACGTAAGGCGTTAGTATCGACAAAGAAAACTACATTCATACCAGTGACGGCTAATCTGGGGAGAATAAAGTCGGCTCATCTACAAAAAGTGAATAAAGTACACTGCAATTGTAGATTTGGTAAATATACGGTAAACAACGTAAACCTACGATTATTAAATAATCGCATCACTTTTTGAAAATTCACTCAAAATATTTTCGAAAGCACAACAAAAAGTAAATATTGCCAAAAGCTACTGCCTTTTCTCATAAAGGAAGTATGCTTAAAGTGTGTGGTAAGTTTTATATTTTTTGCAAAACTATAGATAATAGTTAGTCTAACATACAATGCGCACACATACAAACACACTGACAGAACTCACTCTTAACTTTAGGTTACAAAAAGCTCTTCGTCACATTATTGCAGAAAAATCTGACCTAGCCGGCCGAGTTGTCCTAAAAAAAA
>SMLS01073382.1:0-70590 GCA_004785975.1 Popillia japonica | reverse complement strand
GCTTGCTCACGAATCCACAGAGTTCTGGCCAAGGAAGGTAGTACTGCAACTGAAGTGGGCTTCATCAAAAGAGCTGATGGAACCTACACCAGCACTCATGAGGAGAGCATCAACGAACTATACAAAGTTCACTTTCCGTCCGCGAAAATTCTAACGGGTGCCCGCGGGCTGGCCGTAGCGGATCGAAGGCCGAATAGGCCAAAGCGAGACGATTGGAGGCTGGCCACCGAGATTGCGAGACCCGCAAAAATTAAGTGGGCGGTGAGCAGATTTGCACCCTTCAAATCTGCCGGTACAGACGGAATATTTCCGGCATTGTTACAGAAAGGGATGGAAGTACTAATGCCACATCTCACAAAGATCTTCAGAGCGAGCATAGCCTGGGGATGCGTTCCTTCTGCATGGCAAAAGGTGAGAGTAATTTACCTACTCAAAGTAGGTAAAACCTCTGATCAAACACCAACAAGTCATACAGACCAATAAGCCTGTCGTCATTTTTACTAAAGACCCTGGAAAGGTTAGTGGACAGGTTCATAAGAGATACCGCGCTGAGCAATCAGCCACTCAGTAATAGGCAATATGCCTATCAATCCGGAAAGTCCACGGAGGCCGCGCTAGACGATTTCAATAGGCTAATTTCAAAGTCTCTAGAAGACAAAGAAGTGGCTATAGCGGCCTTCCTGGATATAGAGGGAGCGTTTAACAATGCTACCACCAACTCAATTATCGAGGCACTACGGAGAAAAGGCGTCACACCGAAGCTTCTGCAGTGGATAAAAGCCAGCCTAGAAAAAAGGATAATTACATCCACAATAGGCGAGGCTACCATTATAGCGGAGGCGGGAGGAGGCTGCCCACAGGGCGGGGTTCTCTCTCCCCTACTGTGGGCTGTCCTGGTGGACGACCTAATCCACAATCTCAACGGCAAAGGCTTTCATTGCCTGGGTTACGCAGACGACCTTACAATAGTCGTCAGGGGTCGTTTCCCCGAAGTCCTGGCGGGACGGATGCAAACCGTAATCAATGAGGTGGTAAACTGGTGTAAGCAAGAGCGGCTATCAGTCAATGCTCAAAAGACACAGGTTATCACCTTCACTAGGAAAAGAACACTGAAAGGTCTACAACCATTAGTGTTAGGAGGTGAAAAGGTTCCATACGTCAAAGAAGCAAAATACCTCGGGGTATGGTTTGATCAAAGGCTTACATGGAACACACACATCCAAAAAACAACCGGCAAGGCCACTATTGCCCTAGGAAGGTGCAGACGGCTCTGCGGGAGGAACTGGGGCCTCAGCCCCAAAATGACTCTGTGGCTTTACACAAGGGTAGTTCGACCCATGGTAACCTACGGAGCAGTAGTTTGGTGGCCGAAGGCGCAGCAGGTGGGGGCGGCCGGGGCGCTGGGTGGGGTCCAGAGACTAGCCTGTCTCTGTTCCACCGGCGCGATGAGGTCGACTCCTACTGCGGCGTTGGAGGTTATCTTAAACCTGCCACCACTACATATTTACATTCAAGGAGCTGCGAGGTCCGCAGCATACAGATTGTCGTATAAGCAAGCACCGATAAGTAAATCGCACGGTGCGGTTTACCAAAAAATGATGAACGAACTTAAGGAGGCACCCCTCACGGGGGGGCCAAGCGACTCCATGGTTCAGAAATTCAACCTGGATAGAAATTATCAGGTTAAAATACCAGACAAGAAGGACTGGGAGAAAGGTCCTCCGATAAAAGCGGACTCGAACTGGTATACAGACGGCTCCAAAACCGAACAAGGTGTAGGAGCCGGAATATACGGAGGTAAGCCTCGAAAGGCTCTGTCGATAAGCTTAAGCAAGGACACAACGGTATTCCAAGCTGAGGTAGCAGCAATCCATCATTGCGTTGGAGAAGTGGATAGACGGACCGAGCTCGGAAAAAGCGTCGCCATCTTCTCGGACAGCCAAGCAGCACTTAAAGCTATTAGTTCAGCAAGTGTTGACTCCAAACTGGTTTGGGACTGCGTTAATGCCCTAAACGAGGTGGGTTCCCAAAGGAAGCTAACTCTGGCCTGGGTTCCCAGCCACGAGGGTGTGAAGGGTAATGAGGCGGCAGACGACCTGGCCAGACAAGGTTCGTCGAGGCAATTCGTCGGGCCCGCCCCATCCTTCGGCACTACCAAATCACAAATCAGTAAATCCATCAACGAATGGATTCACAGTAGGTCCAGGGATTGGTGGCTAAAATCACCTGGGCAAAGACAGGCAAAGGAGTTCCTAAAAGAACAGAAGCCTGAATTCACTAAAGACCTGCTAGATAAAGACAGGAAGACTGTCAAATTGTTAGTAGGTCTGTTGACAGGTCACTGTAGACTGAATAGGCATATGTACAACATAGGCTTAGCGGAGGACGCCATGTGCAGATTCTGCAGGGAAGACGAAGAAACCCCGGTCCACATCCTGTGCCACTGCGTAGGCCTGGCAAGGATAAGGTTTCTTACTTTGGGCAAAGAATATCCCACAGCACAGAGCTACATACAGGAGCCGCTCTCAAGGACGTTAAGCCTCATAAAGAGGGCAAAGTTAGAGGGCGCCTTCTAGGATTGCTGGGGATCACAATAGACCGGGAAGGTCGCGGTGAAAGAGGCCCGTACGGCTACCCCTATTCTAATCTAATCTAATCTAACTTCCACTTTACCTACTAATTCGCTAAGCATAACGTAACCTTAAAGACTACTAATTTATCTCGACGCTAGATCATTGCGCAATCCTCTTGTTAGAAATGGATTCTGATCAGCAAATTTGCTAATGAAAATTGCATAAACTGAACAGTGAACTTTCTCTTCCTTCTGCAATACCTTGCAGCAAATACCTACAGCTGCTGTGGATTTACAGGTTGTATGGGTCATTTGTCAAACGTCAATACAAATGGTAAATAAACGTCATATAGATCCTCAATTAACCATTTTATACATTATGGTACTCCTAATGGCACTACAATACCTTTCCCCTTGCGAAACAATGTTCGTGTAATCCGATTAGTCAATCTCTAACTATATTAAATGTCTAGCTTTTTAGACCAATATTCAAAATATTATTTAACACGCAATCGCACTGCTTCTGTTGGAATACAAACATAAATGCAACCTACAAAATGCAGTACTCAATTCCATACTGCGTAATATGGAACGAGCTTCCTAGAAACTAAAAAGAACATAGGCGTAACCTAATCCTTCATCCTCTGCAATATTGTAACTCTGGATTTCTTTAAAACTCGTATATAATATTGTTCAACTTATAATTGCAAATCCCGCATCGTATTACTCCATATAGAAGCAACTCAAATAATACAGGATCCATTTGGAATTGTGTTATAAAATATAGAGCAAGGTTCTGGAAGACTGGGAACTCTAACTTTCATAATAGTGTATTTAACTTTAAGAAAATGTTCAAATAAAGAACAAAGGACAAGTATTTTTTGAAGTTATTTCTATGCTGATTACCAAATTTCGTGGATAAATAAAGTTACCCATGGCTGCGATTTATATATACATAAATTATATAGTTATATCAAATACTGGGTATATGCAAGTTTTGAATATTTAGCAAGTTTACATTCTCAATCTCCTTTCATTAACTGAAATAATAAAATTAACAATTGTACAGGTTATTCCATTATCCACTCAATAGGAAATGTTTTCTGTTATTAACATCTATTTTTAAACAAAATAAATTAACTAACACTAAAACTACGTACAGGTACGCTCTGTACTGATAATACTTTGTTGATTTATTCTCTCTATTATTCTGGAATTCACAACGAGCAGCTTAATAAAAATTTCCCCAACGATAGTATAATTGATAATCAGATTTATTTGCACGGCAGTGCGAATTATTTAAATTCAAAATTCATTTAATAGCATACGCTCTCGGAGAACAATACAAAAGCCTGCTATTAATTGTAGTTCGATAGAATTTGTAGATAATAATTCAAAATTAATACGGTCGTGGCCGATATTTGCTAAAAATATCGCGAATATGAAGGATTCAATTTGTACTAAATAAACTAGTATATATTCTTTTATGAATAGTGTTAGACATAAAAAAATCAAGCAAAGGACACCAATGTTTTAAACCCACGTCAAGCTAAGTGTTCCCGATTCTTTCCTAAACTTTAGTAGCAACTTTGAACTATTAAATTGTTAATATGAATCAAATCGTAACTTAGTTCTTAGATAATAGCCTTAAAAATAATGTAATACTCTGGGAGTTGTTCTGCGATGATGTCCCAATATGTCAATTATTTTAATCGACTTGAATTTATTGTTCTGATCGATCTTAATTATGGCATCAGTTTCCCCAGCACTTCGGTAATTTTTAAATGGAGAAAATGTAAGTAGTACCCAGATAGGATACACTAACGTGGTTTTATTTTTATCTTTGTCGGAACAAATATAAAAAATTGTAGCATTTAACACACCAGGTTCTATTCCAGTGAATTGTAGGTCAAATGAAGAGAACAATACCGACTGATCGTTTTTGCAAGAAGACAATGACTTTTTTACATTGCTCAGTGATAATTTTGTGGCTACCTGAATGTGAAGTTGCATCTTAAGTACTTATTCGGGTTAGTTGTGGCAGCCTACAGGGGCCTCTAACTGTAGTGTGATAGTTTTATTCGTAATGATTGAACTTTAGCTATTAGGAAAAATGTTTTTTACTCCAGTGCTTAAGATTAGTTTCGTACGGTTGCAGAAAATAACTACTTTCACTGACCTTCGGGAGCCCCCTAAATTGATGGTAACGTCATACACTTAGCTTTTTCTTTAAATGGTAGGTACCAAACTCCGTTTCGTTTTGGAGGTATACGTAAACTTTCGGGAAAATAAGTGTTTGGGCATTTTGGTATAGGAAGTGCTTGCACTATGTGCATTTATGTAGTTAGTCTTAATGGTGATTTACTTATAGATCAATAATACGGCTAATAACTAATTAATCAATTTATTCGAGAATGCAATAATCAAACTATGCGAGCACAAAACGAAGCAGATTGTGCTACAAACTGATTTTATGCTCCAGCTATATGATTAAATTTATAATTTATTGACATATGCTAAATGTTAATTTGTGCCATAAATGAAGTTGACTTGATACTAGTGAAATTGTTTCTACTTCCTTGCTTCTACTAAATCTTCCTCCATTGGTTTATGGTATAACCTAACTTGACTTGAATTTTATCCGTGCAGTAATGTTCCATGGATCCATGCCTTTAAGTCAAGTGCTGATTACTGAGGAAGAAATGATTGGAATAGTTACTGTAATACATACTCTCTTATTTTAGCACCTCTTGTTATCTCCTTTTAATACACTAAACCGTACTAGCGCTCTAAGTTTTCAACGAGTAGATTTTCCATGATGTTAGTGAATATAACTGCAACCCACAGCAAGATCGTGAAAAGCATAAGCGATACTTGATTAAATAGAAAAAGATTTATTCAAAACACAAAACATTTACCTTATTGAACTAGTCTATTGAATTTAGACGGAAGTAGGAGAGGAAGACTTACCACTCAGCTATAACCTTCATCAACTCGGCTTAATATTTTTTTATCGGAATGTTCATTTTTGAGTTACGTCTCAAGCCTATAGTTATTTCGTTGAGTCAATGATAGTTTAACGATTTTCCTCTTAAATAATAATAATATGTATAAGTAAAGCAGACCTTCAATTCAAATTTAAAAAGCTAGGGACTCATTAAGCTCTTGAAGCACACTGTGAGAAGAGACAATTCTATTTTTGTGTGATGTACTACGATAACAAGGTCGAAGTTTATTTGTTAAATTATTTTGAAGTTCCTAATGTTATATTTAAGGAGTCATTTAAGATTTCTTCAATAAACTTAGGTGTTTCTTGTTCTTAAACTATTGTTTTTTTTAACCATCCGCAAACAAACTGGGTTTTCAGTCTGAGTAAGATTAAAAACGTGACAATATGGAGTGGTGTTTTAATAATGATAATAATAATAATATACCGATATTATTATTATTATTATTATTAAAGCATCACTTCTAATAAACCGTTATTAGCACAAGAAATACATAAGATTTTAACATCTAAACATAAGATAAAGCAATAATGTGCTAAAAGGTTTGTTACAAAAAAAACGAAAGCCATAATTGGAGAATGAAAAATTGGAAATGTTTGGCCTTTTAAGAATGCCCAATAAAGTATGAAATTTCACTAAAACTTAAAGGCCCCGCTAGTTGAACTGTGCATCTTTTTCTTTATTTAACTATATCAATTGTAGCATCTAAGATTTCCGTACAAAAAATTAAATAAACCCACTCTGTATAAGATGTGAAAATGAATTCGTAACTGACTTTGATTTAGACCGCAAGGGATCGTTTTATTGCTTTACAAACTGATATAAATATAGGTCAGGAGTCGCTTTCTCTATGGGAAATGCATAAACGTTCTTTTAGAATAGTAATCTGCTATTTCAGTGTGCGCTTAAAGCTCGCCAACTATTTCTTCGTCAGAAACAAAATGCCAACGTTTAAAGAACTTTATACAATGATGGTTGTTTTTCTTTTTTATTTTACTCCGCCCTTTGTAGAAAGGGGAAATACTTACGAGCGTTCGAAATCAATTTTTTGTCCCAGAGCATAATTTAACCGCCTAGAACGACGGTAGCGAACTTGAAGTAATGACATCAGCGCAAGGATTTGCATATTAAAGACCTTCCACTCGGTAAGTACAATCAAGATAGATTTAGTATTCTCTTTGAATCGCTAACAACCTGTACGGCGACACATTATCGGAAAGAAATCCAGTTTAACGTCGATGTGTGTAACGTATATCGGTTCTGACATCAAACGACATTCGTAATGAATGTATTTCCAGTGCTCGAAATTCAGTTAATCTCGGAGGTCATCAGTACAGAGTTCTACTTTATAGGAGTCGTTTTTCAGGTACAAAATCTCTACAGGACAGTGATATCAGGATCGATTTTCGACTAATTGAGTTTTGAGTTATAATGAACGAGTTCGAACCACTTTGCATACTAATACAAGGCACAGCTCAATGTTCCTGGATTGAACATCAAATGAAAAGTTTAAACTTTGTATTAAGTATTACATTACCACTGTTTTGATTCCTTTAACGTAAATTTTGCAAATGTATATAATGAGTGAGTGAGTTTAGTTACGAATAGTAGGCTAATTTAGTTCTTTGAAGATGCAATTAAAGTATGTATTATGCTCTGGTTGTAATAGCGTTAGGGGTCACAGAATGTGAAAATTTATGTCCATTAATTAAAGTTTATGCACCGATTTAACGGAAAAAAGTTGACCAATTTTACTTTAGCAATCAATACAAAACATTTTACTGGAAATTACTTTCTGGGATTGAACATTTTAACACATATAATTGCGTCATACCAATCCTTCACGCTAAATTATATAAAAGTGTGACAAATTGTTAGTCCACAAACTTTTGGAAACGCTAGATATTACACAAGAAGCAATAACTGCTTTAATCATTTTGATAATGCATACAGAACTGAATTAATTCTAAATTGTAGATTTTCTTTAAAAGAATAATGACAGGTAGTATTTATCATTGAGTAAGATTATGTCAAATTTCGAGTAATAACGCAAAATCGGGAGATTTTCCTTACTTCCTTCCCTCCCCCTTTCCGCGTTAAATTTTCTACTTGCTACATCAATCAATATATTGCTATTATGAACGCGTTTATCTAGGTCGTGTATCCACACACTCAAAGCTATAACGCCCTAAAGTTCTAGTTCGCAAACAAAAACTTTGAAGATCAGAGCAGCTGTTAAACTGTCTGCATAGTTTTCTGTTTTCATAAATATATAATGAATACTGGTTGAGCCTGATTTGATTATAACTTTGCATGAGCTATAATAGTAGTACACGAACTTCACGTACACATCATATGCCATCGGTGTACCAATAGCTCCAGATTTTAGCAAAAAATAAAAACTTTGAATAAATGGCCATACACTATTTTTTTAAATGGCTTTAATTAGCTACTAGAGTTTGTGGCACAATATAATTTTCCAATAAGTGAGGCAAAAACTACCAAGACAACGACCACCATGACTTTCGCAAAAAATAATAGCTTGCGTAGTTTAAAAGCTCTTAGATAACCGCGTTTTAATTAATCATCGTCCTAGTGCATGGATACTTGGATTAGATTGATGTTCAAAAATGTGCAATGGATACCTTCGTACCAGAACAAAATTTGTAGTAGCGACAGAATAGTGCAGTAGGGGGCATGTCTTTGAATAGCGATAAATATGCCATTTTCAGTGTATGCTATTGTTTGAAGTCCGTAGAAACTTGTGTCAAGACGTGCTTCGAACGTTCAACGAAAAGTGATTTCTTCAGACGAAACATATTTTTAAATGCCAGGTGCAGTAAATAGATAAAATTGCAAGTATTGTAACCCTCAGGATCTCCAATAACGACCACTCCATAGTCCCAAAGTTATAGTGTGGTGTACTGTTTTTACTTCTGTTGTGGTGCGTATGTGTTTAAGAAAATGGTAAGTGTTATTCTAAGCAGCAATTGGTACTGTGCTATGGAAACTGTTTACTGATTTTGTATGTGTAGTTCATTTATTCGCGTGGTGGTACTGAGTGGACACCACATTCGCCTGAGTTGACGCCTTGTGCGGCTATTACAAGTGCAAGATATACTAATATCACTTTCAAACTTTAGAAGCCCTCGAGGAAATGATAACTGGAGAAGTTGAAGCAATTACGCCCGACATGACTCAGAGAATAATGACCAAGTTCAAAGAACCAATGCTACAAGAATGAAGGCGGTCATTGAAATGTATTGCGCATTCTTAGACGATATTCCCCTCATAGAGGAGTTCTTTTTGCCGCACCCAAAATTTTATCTTAATTCTAATAAAGAATGCCAAACAAGTAAATACATATGAATACACTAGTCCCTTGTGTTTTAGGGTTTAGATTATTGTGTGCGTGTTGTACTATTTAATAAATACAATTAAATCGGATCATATATTGAAGCATACAATTGTTCAATATTGTTTGGATTTCATGTTTTTATCCTTACTGGAGTAGATTATTCACGTTGCAGACGCAAATTTGCAAAATATCACTAATGACGAAAGTATTGCCAATGAAAAATAGATATTTTCCTGATATTTTTTTCCACTTTTAGGTCAATTAAACACTATTAATTCGATTAAAGATCAATTTACTCCTTTACAATTGATTAGGTTTTCGTTGCAACATTGTCAGCGGAATAAAATTGATATTTAATTTGTGTCAATTAATAAACAACTACACATGCCTATCAACACAATTATCCACAGACAAAGAAATTCAGTGATAAGTATATAGGATTATGATATCGAAGGCTTCCACGGCCCGTGTCGAACTACGTGGTTGACACGTCGAGTTACCGTGACCTTGCTAAAGGCTAGAGGCGAAAACCTTCTGACGTCAGAAGGTTTTCGCCTCTAGCGTGGTTGACACGTCGAGTTACCATGACCTTCTGACGCCCCTCACCTACCAGAAGGTTTTCGCCTCTAGCGTGGTTTACACGTCGAGGTACCGTGACCTTCTGGTACCCACCCAGTTTACCTCTTTGCTCCTGAATAAGCCGCTTACATTAGTGGCAAAACGTCGAGTTTATTGTATATTTTGTGCATTTTATTTTTATTTTGTACTGTATATATTTTAATACCATGACACGGTCAACACCCGGAAACCCTCGTTATATAGGATTATGTTTAAAATATCGTGGACAATTTAAGATATTTTTGAAATGTAACTTTATAAGCATAAAATTCCTTATATCACTGTATTTTTGTCAAGCTCTAATAATTCTGTTTAAGGACTATGGAAAAACATGGCAAAGAATCTAGTCAAGAGCTTAATTTGATAAAATTCAGGCGTGATTAAGTGATTAAATTATTATAAATAATATTGAAATTTTCAATATTTGTTCTAAAATAGACTACGGTATTTTTTTTTAATGTATATCATTTCATATATTAATCTCTTTTTATGACTATTTTCATTTTTTATTAATCTTCACGTTTTCAAAATCAAAGTTATGTCGTAATTCTTTAGAAAGCTTAGACAAAGCAGTTTCCGGGGATACGTTATGCATTACCGTGTATTGAAGATTATAAATAGTTTTTTAAGTATTGTCTAGTTTGACCAACGTAACACTTATAACAGTTTTTGCATTCTAATTTGTATGTTATTGTTATTGTTTGGTGTAAATGTAATGTCTACATTTGATTTTTTAAATTCGTATTTAATTTTGTCACTTAACTCGTTCATGTATGGAATTGTGTGATATATTCTATTGTTTTGTTTAGTGCCTGTGTTGTATAATTTATGTACCTATTCGTCTTTTTAGTAATTTTTCAAAATTCTTCTGCATAAATGATTTTGTCTACACTTGACTTAATTTAAATTCTCTATCCTAAAATCAAGATGTGCTAACTTAATAGCCTGGTCAAAAACATATACTAATCAAAGATAGTAGGGACAATAATCCAAAAAAAAATTGAAAGTATCTACATGAAAAATTAAAAACATGTCAAGAGAAATTCAAATAATTAGAACAACGGAGTAATGACATTTTCGTCTGACAAGCTTAGTGGCGTAAGAATAAAGACGTATGTACATACATACTACCTACTTTAATAAATATTTTTACAAATGTTAGAATTGAGAACAAAGAAGCAGTGATTTGTAATAGTTACTTCTATGCAAACCTCCGAGGCATTATTACACTGCCATCACTACAACCAAATAACAGCGGCAAATTTCTTATACCTTGCATTTTTCTTTTTCAATCGGGACAATCTATCGCTTTCAAAAGTCGTATGTACGCGGGCAAAACTTACTGCGGTAGTGCTATAGACTAGCATACCAGACTGTTCTCAGGAACAATGGCAGTACTAATTGCAATCTTTAGTATTAGTAAATCCACCAAACCTGTTATACTTATGAATAGAAGTTCAAGAATAGTATGATTACGTTCTACAGCTACAAATATAAAACGTATACAGTAAACGCTACAATAATTACGACGAGGCTGATTTTCCTTTTTTTTCTTGAAAAAGTGCGCTGACATTTATACTAGCCGTCACAATAGCGCCTTTTTTCTTTTCAGCTTTTACTATTTGACGAACAATATGCATCGCCGCTCCGTAATGAATAGCAGAATATATACAACAAATGAATAAAGATTGTTATCCGCCTCCCGTCTATCTTAACTGTATAAATAAATAAATAAAGTCAACGCTACTACTTTATCCCTCAAACTTTCTACTTTCCTCTAATAATACTTCTTTTGAGTTCCCAAGACGGCAAGTCGACGTTTTGTCTACACGGCCCGTCCTGCTTCACGTGAATAGTATCATTCGGTTTATATCTCCTGTTTGTCCTACTTCTTGTTAGTCTCCCGTGGTTCTCCCTTTCCCTCAACATCCGTCGTCTTCTTCTTTCATCTCTCGTGTTATTGATAATAACAAAGGTCAGAACTGTCTTTGTACGTTCATCGTCTTCGCGGCATCTCAGAAGACAAGACCACTACGACGACTAACGTACAGAGACAACGTCATGAACGCGGAAATGACTTTTTGTGCTCTCGCTATTGAAAAGAAAATAGACGAAGATTGTGCACGATATTGTCGGCGCTGCACTATTTGCGGAAAACGATTATTCCCAAGTGGAATGGGAGAGAATGTACTTCAGTAAGTTCGGACGAGGATTATTTCTAATCGAAAATATAGTGCTGCAAATAATAAGAGAACATTTTCCACTGAACGAAAATTTTATCGACCACATTATGTTTTGATGTTATATGTTATTACTTAAGTATCATAATCTTCGGAAATATAATGGAGGTTACATTACTCCCATGAAGGCCTGAACGCTAAAGAATTTTAGCTCAATACTGTAGTATCTAAGAATATCTTCCTTGCCGCTTCTGACTTAGAACGGAAGCTCCTACTTATTAGGATGTGCTACTTTGGAGTAGGTATATAAATTAAGATTGCTGCATATTTAAAGAGTAAAAATGGGTAAGGTTTGACTGATGATATACAATCTTCCATATCCGTCGAAACTATCTCTCTACTTCTACAGCAATCATTTTAATTCATTTATCCATCTATCCTTCCATGAATTTCATATTTTTTCTAAATTGCATTCAAACAATTTTGAATATTTTCAACATTAAGTAGCTACTACACGCATCTTCTACATGCTATAATTTTACAATTCGTTCCCTGATTTAATGTATGTACATATGTACGACATCGTTTGTTAAAACTAGCAAGGCATGATAATACTTGTGATAATAAAGTTATCGAAGAACAGCAGTCGAATAAATAACATAACATACCAGCACTACGCTATCAGGTCAGTAGTTTCTGCATCGTACCTTGTTTTATTATACATCTTCCCTAACGTACAACTAAAACAACTGCAGATATGCTGGATCTGTGGAGGATACAAACCGCAGGCACTCAAGCCAATGACCGTCAACAGGATGTACATCCTATTTGTACTGTTACGACTAATTAAGACTATTTTTCTATACTCGCCGTTCTTGCGACGAGCAAATGCTGGATAACGTACTTCTCGCTGACGTATAAATGTGCCCTTTTGGATTATATTTAGAAGTGCACATGTTTCCTTCATCTAGGAGCAAATAAGAGATGTGCAACGGATTTCACACAGTATAAACGAGTTAAAATGCTATAAACACCAAACTGAAGTTCCTGGAAATACTTAGAAGAATAGCAATTAAACAAACAACATGGATTCAGTGTCTGTATAATTGGTCTAAATCGTATAACAATGTAAGTGTTTCTCTTGCTTAAAGAAAGACTTCTATTAAGAAATCTATTACACAAAATATTAGCTAGTTGTCTTCATATTCAGCAGATTTATCATACAACTATTTTGAAAATGTTTAATACTATCCATAATTATAATTGTCCTTCAGCACAAAAGAGTATAACTGTATATAACTTTTGTAAAATAAATAATATTTCTATCGCTCCAAGTTTCTAAAAATTATTTCGAAGCTTGCGAACAGATCAAACGGTTTTTATGTTATTTATTTGGATGTCATAGACGTTCCGTCATTAAACTTGTTGAAAATGAAGTTCTTTTCCATTAACATGTGTCACAAAATCATCCTTGCAACTTACTGTCAATACCGATAACTGCGCCCGATAAAATCTATGAATGGCTATAATCGGAATTAGTTTCATTCCAAAAACAACCGCTAAAGGCCGTATTCCTTGCTATACACAGACATTTTAAAAAAGCACTGGATACTGGTCATGAACACAACATTATCTTGAAAATTCGATTTAATTTGAAAGAAGTAGTTACTATTAAGTAGGAAAAACTTGTCATGCATACGATACCTGGTACCTTAAAGTAGGTATGTATCTTTTAAGAGCATAGATGGAAAATTGAAGCAATGGTCGATAGTACTGCCTTGATCAAAAAGTTTCCGAAATCACAACCGTATGGTACTCTTAGTCAACCGATTTGCTTTTTTTTATTGTTGTGGGTTGCCACACCTGTCACCAATAATTCTGCCAAATGTTAGCATCTTAGATGCACATTTGTGAAAGTGACGCAGTGTTGAGTACATTTGTTTTGTGAATGTTTCGATTTTTGCAATGGATTTAATTTTGCAACAACGAGTGCGTGTTAAATTTTGCTTTAAAAACTGATTCAATGGTGCAAAAACCTTGGAAATGTTGGAAAAGTGTTTCGGCCATGGTAATTGCAAGTGGCGCAAACGCTTTACATTTGGTAGTGACTTCTTCGAAGATGATGAAAGCAGTGGCACGATAACCGACAAAAATATAGATGAAGTGGAAGATGACTTGAATATTGCTTATGGATCCGTTCAAGACATTATAGTTAATGATTTGGGTTTGCGCCGAGTTGTGGAAAAGTTAGTGCCAAAAGACCCATGCAAAAAAGGGTGAGTGTCGATACCACCAAAAATATAATTGCTGTATCTGACCCAACATTCATCAAACGCATTATTACTGGAGATGAGACGTGAGTCAGTGAGTACGATACGCAATCCAGACATCAAACGAACGAGTGGCGGGCACCCAACCACGTCGTTTTCAGTCGAAAAAGAAGGTGATGCTTACAGTTTTCATGGATTACAACGGTGTTGTACACCATGAATTTCTGCCAGGAAATTAACAAGGAGTATTACATATTTGGATGTTATGAGGCTTTTGCGTGAAGCAATTCGCCTAAAAAGAAAGGATCTCTGGGCAAACAAACCCTGGATTTTTCCTGTTGACAACTCCCCGTCACACAATGCTATCATTATCCGCGCCCACCAAATTCACCTGATTTAGCTCCCTAAAACTTTTTCCTGTTTGATACACTTAAAAAGGGGACGCGTTTTAACAGTCGAGTGAAGATGGTACAAAAATCAATGACGGCTCTGTTATATGGATATTCGTTTCGCAATTATTAAGGACTACTACCGAGAATGATGTTCACAAATATTTAATGGAAAATAATATAAATGTTATACAATGCTCCAAACTAGAGATAAGAAACACCGATATAGCAGCGTTCAAGATTGCAGTTGCTGAAGACATTTATGAAAGAATGTTTGAACCCGAATTGTGGCCTGTTAATGTTATAATTAGGCCATATAAATTTCGAAATTTTCGGAAGGAAATGACGCAATCGACAAATACATAAAAAAGGCACGAGAAATTAGAAATAACAAAAAGGATATATACAACTTCACGTTAGTGCATCAAAACATACAAAGTTTACGAAATAAGTGTAATGACTTATTAATCTTCGTTGAAAATTTGAAAGTACCGGTAAACGTTATTGCATTGAGCGAACACTGGTTAAGATCTAATGAAAATACTGTTCCTGATGGATTCCAGATAGCTTCTTGCTTCAGCAGAACATCTAAACTGCATGGTGGATCTTGCATACTAGTACCAATCGGAACTGAGTATACTGAGCTTGAGTCATTAAAAGAAAAAAGTAAGGAACTAGTACTGGAGTGTAGTGCTATTAAAATTAAGAATCCAAATTTGGTCATCATCAACATTTATCGGCCACCAACAGCCGATACAGGGGAGTTCCTGCGGATCTTGAACGTTATTTTACAAGAGGTTCCAATTGAAACTACAATATTATTGAGTGGCGATTTTAATATAGATTTAGCGAAGAGGGAACGAGTTACGGAATCTTTTCTCGATATCTTATGGTCCTATAATCTACATCCAACAATCGATAGTCCCACGAGAGTTACCGATCGATCACAAACACTGATAGATAACATTTTTACAAACATAACAAGTTATACCAGTGATGTTATTGTTTCTGCACTGTCTGATCATTATGCAGAAAGAATTAGCTTTGAGATTCAGAACATAACAATAAACGAAACTAGAAAGATACAGCTAAAACAATTTACTGATTGTAAATTACAAATAATAAAACGTGAGTTTGAAACAGTTGATTGGACATCGGTTACGTGTAATTCTGAAGTAAACGTTTGCTATAATAATTTTATAGGAATAGTCACTATGATGATTGACAAACACATAAACAAAAAAGTTGTTTCGATCTCAAATAAGTCTGATAAAAAATGGTTGACTGATAAAATCAAAAATATGTGTGCTATCAAAAGACAATTGTATGAAGGACTACAAAAGAATGAAATAGAGAGAAACACGTACAATGCCTTTTGTCAACGTTTGAAACAGGAAATTGAGCAGTCAAGAAGAACTTCATTTGCAATGCATATAGATAGCTCCAATAATAAGTGTAAGGCAATGTGGGAGGTTGTTGGACGGATTCGAGGATCTGTGAGAGAGCAGGCGTTTGACTTAAGTGATCTCGGCGCTAATAACAACAATAGCATTCAGATCTTAAACAGGATTAATAACCACTTCATCGACTTAACTGAGGGTAGCAAGCAAAACGATGAAATAGTTACAGAAGGGGTTAAATACGTTCCTGAGTCATTGGCATTGTATTTGACGGATCATTATGAGGTAAACAGCGCTATTCGTAGCCTCAACAACACTAAGGCGACGGGTGAAGATGGAGTTCCTGTATCCTTGCTCAAGACTTGTGCCGAGTATCTTGTATCTCCCCTGACTCACATCATAAATACGGCGTTCCGGACTGGCACATTTCCTGAAAGATTGAAGCGCTCCATTGTTAGACCTATCTACAAGAGAGGAGCCAGGGAGGACATTGATAATTATAGACCCATCACGCTGGTGTCGAACATCTCCAAAATCATAGAAAAAGTTCTATATAGCAGATTTACTAATTTTATGATCAAACACGATATTTTACATCCAAATCAGAACGGGTTTATAAAAAAGCGATCTACCGTCAGAGCAACATTTCAATTGCTGCAGGAACTTTTGACTGGAATGGCTAATAAGGAAGTTACTGCATGTGCCTTTATGGATTTGTCGAAGGCGTTCGATTGTGTGCACCATCAGGTTCTCTTGCACAAGTTGGAAGTGATGGGTGTTAGGGGCGTAGCGATGACGTTGCTTGAATCCTATCTGGCAGATCGTAAGCAGGCGGTGGTAACTTACGATACATCTGGTGCTGAAATGTCATCCTCTTGGAGGTCGGTTCACTTTGGTGTACCCCAAGGCTCTATCCTTGGCCCACTCTTCTTTTTACTATACATCAACGACTTACCGCGAGTTATTGACGGTCTGGCAATTCTTTACGCCGATGACACCTCATACGTTATTCGAGAAAATTCCAGTGAAAAAATAAAAGGAACATTAGAAAGAAACTTTAGCAGTGTGATAAAATGGTGCGAAAGTAACAACTTAAAATTGAATACAAAGAAAACAAATATTCTACCTCTTAAAATATCGCCAGAAGAACTAGTAATCCAGTGCGGTGGAGAAGTAATTTCCTGTGTGGACCATGCTTGTTTTCTTGGTGTGGTAATAGACAATTTCTTATCTTGGAGGCCCCATATTCAAGATCTCGCCGCAAAGTTAGGTAGTTTCTGCCACAGCCTACGAGTGATTTCCCGAAGTGTAAATGTCGATACTGCATTAAATGTTTATCACGCGTGTGCTAAATCCCGGCTACAATACGGAATAGTACTATGGGGAAACGCAACAGATTTCAACAGAATTTTTATTCTGCAAAAAGCTTGCATAAGAGCTGTCTTCCAACTAAAGCCTAGGGACTCATGCAAACCGGTATTTAGAGAAAACAAATTACTTACCCTACCGTCTATATATATATTAGAAACTGCAATATTTGTAAAACAGCACTATACTGATATTTTTAAGAAATATGAAATAAATCACGAACGCAGCACTAGGTGCAAAGCAAACAATCAATTACTCCCGCCCCAAACAACTCTTACTAATGTTCAGAAACAAGCTGTATGGCAATGTATTAAAATATACAACCACTTGCCACAGACCCTAAAGCAAATGCCATCAGTACAGTTCAAGTCGAATCTTAAAAAATATCTTACTGACAAAACATTTTACACGATAGAGGATTTTTTTGGGGTACCGTGTATAATGTAGTACTTTCTTTTATCTATACATACATGTCTGTACGTTTATTTGTATGAAATGTGTTATGTTTGTTTGTAGTCTATATATGTATCTATTGACGTATTCTACACTTTATTGTACTATGGAATAAACGAATTTATTATTATTATTATTATTATTATTATACCGAAAATCGAGTACCACAAATGTTTTGAGAGCTGGATCAAGCGCTGGCATAAGTGTGTTGCACTCGATGTGAATTACTTCGAAAGGGACAACACCAATAATGAAGAATAAACTTTTATTTTTAAGAGAATTCCGTAAGCTTTTTGATCAAGGTGGTATGTCACTACATTTTATAAGATACGCACTAGCCAAATAGAGATTGACACTGTCGTTTACATAGAAAAGCTAGAAAATTCCTCTCTCAAAAATATTCCTTAGTCAAAAAATTGTAATTCTTCAAATCGTGCGGGAGACACTACTCGACGTATTTACCTGAATTTTACTTGTATGTGGAGTGAAAAGTAGCATTCTGGTCAGAGCTACACATAGAAGAGCAGCAAACGCGAAATTAATTGTTTCTTCTAATTTCGTGAGCTTTAGGTGCTTTACATCTTGCCCTTCCTTTCAAATATTGGTAATAAAAAATAGTGTACCGAGTGTCCGACAATTGACACTTTCGAAACTGTTGCGCAAGTATAGCAAAACTAAGGAATGTAGCAGGAGACCAGGACAAGGTAGGAAGCGGTCCACTACGGCCATAGACGACCGCTTTTTATGAGTTTTTTCCATGCGAGTAAGGCATTGTACTGGAAGGTAGGTTAAATACGAATTACTTACGGTTTGAAATGTAGATTGTATGTCTAAGACAGTAAGGACCAGACTTAAAGAAGAAGGAGTTTTCATCGTGCTTAAACAAATGAGGATTGGGCTAATATTTTCTTCACAGACGAGCCTAGATATTGCGGTTTCTCATCAGCTAGACGTGTATAGACGAGATGGTGAGCGCTTCAAGCAAAGGAACTTCAGGAAAACATCAAATTTCGGAGGTGGTTCGATTGTGATGTGGGGAAGTGTATCTTTCGAGACCAAAGTGGTTCCATTTGCACCCTTCATAGGTTGTACTTTCCATTTAATGCATGATAACGCTCGACCTCACATTGCCAACATTATAACTGTTTCTTTTATAACTGTTGCTTTTATATATAGATGATCTGCTAAAATCTTTAACTTGCCCTGCGTTAGCGTATGCGGATGATTTAAAAATATATTTTTCTCTCACTGACAAAAATAATGCGAAACTACTTCAAGAAAACTTAAACATAGTTTCCAAATGGTGTGACAACAATGGCTTGAAATTAAATATTTCCAAATGTTTTACGGTGACATATACAAGAAGAACTTCTCCAACTTTTAATGTTTATAAAATAAACGGTATTCCGTTAAAGTCACTAAAAACCATCACTGATTTGGGAGTTTTATTTGATTCAGAACTGACTTTTACTCCGCATATAGACGCAATTTGTACATCTGCTGCGTCGGCGTTGAGATTTGTTATACGTACTTGTAGAGAGTTTACCGATATTAGTTTAATGAAAATGCTATACTTTACGTTTGTTGTGTCTAAATTGGAGTATGCGAGTGTTGTGTGGCATCCCATGTATGTGACGTATTCCCAAAACATCGAGCGTGTACAGCGTAGATTTTTCAAATATTTATCATTCAGAATGACCGGAAATTATCCTATTAGAGAGGCAAATTTGGAACACTTGATGACCGAGCTTAGTGTGGTGCCCTTGGCAAGTAGGCGTGAGCAACACTCGGTTACTTTTTTGTATAAATTAATTAATAATAAAATAGACTGTCCACACTTACTTTCTCAAATATCTTTTAACGTATCCCGGATAGCCAGTAGATCGACAGATACCTTTTTTATTCCGACAGCCTGTACGAATGCCTTAGTCCGTGCGCCTATTACGAGGATGTGCCGAAATGCGAATGATTTTTTTCCGGATATTTTGGGATAATGTTTTTTTTGTTTACACTTATTTAATTTATTGTCTTTTGTTTATTAAAAATATAATATTACTATAATATTATAAATACACTGATTAGATTTACGTTGGCTGGTATTATATATGTTAATTTTGGATAGAATTTTTGTTTCAATATTATTTTATTTTTCTTATATTGTTGTCTTATAATTGGATGTATGTCTATTGGACAATAAAGAAATATTATTATTATACAAAATTACCTGAATGAGTTTGGCATATGTTTTTTGGAGTAGCCAGATCAAAGCCCATACATGAATCCAATAGAACCTATCTGGGACCGTACTAGGTGGACAGACAAATTCGACCAAGAGCGCTAGAATAGCCAGAAGCAGTGCTCACTGAAGAAAAAGCAGGTGAGTTTGGGCTGCATCAGGGATCTTACTAAGTCTTTGAACATGCCAATGGTACCTATAATACGTTCCCAGGCGCAAACATTCACTATTAGTTCAAGTTTTCGTTAATTAATTTCTTTATTGTGGTGTTATTTTTTCTGTTATTCATTTTTTATATTTGTTATAGCATATAAGTTGCGGTCTATGGTTTTATCCTGAATGCAGAGAGTGCAGTTTGTTATGTTGGTCTAATGCTTAGGTATAAAACATACCATATTTCGAAAAATGGGTGATGCTGTATTTTTTTACGGAGTGTACCTATTGTGTCCTACGTAAGGGTTATGCTGCTTGTAAAACAAACAAAGTTAATCAGATTTTCACTAAATACTTGCCAATGTATCTTTTAGGCAGGATTATAGATAGCACATGTGAATAATAAGTGACCATATTTTTTACTATGATGGTCATAAAACCGAAAATCCGAACCATATTGCTTTTATTTGCGTTTCAGACTAATGCTAACGATAATATGATAATACGAATAAACATCAGCAGCAATCTACTAATTCAAAATGCTTTCGAGAAATTCCCCTGCATTGTTTTCAAAGGATAAATTGTATTCGGAAATTAAACAAAGAATATGTTCAAGCGCACGTATATACTGCACAACACAAAACTGCTAATATCTAAAGCAGACAGCACATATCATGAAAAAAGTATGAGAAACGAAGCAGCAGATTCGTTTGGTTTAGCAGTCCCAAATATCGCTCTCTTCATTGCGATTTCTATACAGTACATCGCATACACATACATCGAAGTAGGTATAATCTGAATTGGAAAATCCTGTTACAACCTTCGGCACTCGAACGGGATAATCTACTTGAGTGCAGATTCATTTTAAGCGATTTACTACTACGGGTAGTTTTTCGGTTTCCGTTTAATTTGGAGCGTAAGCGATTTTCACGTGAAAACCACCCCTTTTCCACTATTCCCTTTCCCAGTTAAAACATTCGCCACCGTCTCCATCCTTCGGCTTAATGTTGCGCGAACGAAACGAGATAGAATAAAGCTAGCTGCTGCGGAAAAAAAATGAAAAGTAAGAACGACGGACGTCACATCAATTGTCAACAACAATAGCGCGATTGGAAAGTAAACCCGCGATTTGCCTCGGATAGTGAAGAGGATGATTTTCGATCCGTCGTTTACGCGGACCTTTATGGAACCCTGCGAAATTTCACCATCTCGATTTCTTTCCCGATTGAATGGATGGAGAGGACGACTTCGTTCAAAAATCCTCGAAACGTGTGGATGCTACCATAAAAAATCTTGGCCGTAACATTTCAATTACTCGAGGGAAACTTTTACAATCGGATTGATCTGGCGGGTTTGGAGATTTGAATGCTTGATGTACAAGTTTTCGATTTAAGAGGTACAACATTCCTAATCATATACTAAATGTAATAACGCCTAAACTTGGTTTTGGAATTGAGTACTGTTATTGACATTGCTTCCACTGGACAGATTGCTATGCGAAGAAATTTGGTGGAAAATATGAAAATCGGAGGGACTACGTTAGCATAAGAGACGAAATAATACGATGGTGTTATGCGGGCGAAGTACCCTCGCAAACAACTTTCACCTTTCACAAGGAGGTTGTACGTTCTGCTTTTATATAAATCCAAAAGAATTTTTGTTTCATGCAATGATAATAACATATGACCCCAGTAAGGTCAAGCAAGGTCTGGGAAGTATCACAGATAACACATAACTTTGAGATAAAACGCATTGCCCGACTGCCCGCCCGAGGGAGTTTCAGGCAAGCCAAGGCAACAAGGCGTCTCCGATATTCTTTAAAGAATTACTGCTTTTACCCGATTGAGGAGTTTTTTAATTGCGAGTGGTGATGAGTCTCAGATTGGGTTCCTGGGTGTCCGCCGGTAAGTTGCAGCATGCTCAAATTTTTTTTTAATATTTTTTTGTATTTTTGTTTTGGATCTTACTGCTTTCTTTTTTGTTAAATATTACTTTGTTAGATCATGTTTTTATATTCAACTCATCATTCATTGTATGTTGGTTTGTTGTTATTGTATTTTATATTAGTTCTTGTATGTATTGCAATATTGTTCAATGTCAGTAGTAGGTACGATGAATAAATCTAATCTAATCTAGTTTAATCTCCAATACATTATAGAAAATGGTTCTGCATTTTTAAATACGAATTCACCTAATTCTGCGTATGATTTAACAGCCGTCCGATTTTTGATAAATATGCTGAATGACATCTAAACTTAGCTCAGAGAGTGCCAATTATACTATGAACATTTGAGTGCCAATTATACTATGAACATTTGAGGAAATCCTTAATTGTGTGTGTGTATCTACAATGCCGAAACAACAAAGCCCTTTTTACATGCCATTAAGTGCAGGTCAAAAGCTCCACTGCTTTATTGTTGTCTATTTAGTTTGTGTAGTAGTTATTTTATATCTATTCCCATAAGAACGGAGATCAAGATACTAAGAACTTACCCACCATCATTACAAATCACACTGTACATCGTCTGTATACCTCTTCAAGCTTCCACTTAATTCAATAAACTTAAAAAGGGATCCGATTCAACTGTTCTTTTAGTTAGAAGGATTGGAAAGCAAAAAGAAATAAACGAACCACCTCGCCTCTCGCCCTCAAACTACTTTACCCAGCGTCTGTTTTCATTCCCTTCTCATTTATTATTATCGATGCGTTCACCTATATCCGCTCGGAATGACGGCGTTGAGTGGGTCGAAGACTGGAAGGTACAGATGTTAGAGGGCGTAGAGGGCAGCCTAACACTAGAACAAGGTGGATGGCAAAGGTGGAACTTGTAGTAGGGCGTAGTAAAACTTGGGATCGAGCTTACCGACAATCGCCTCTTGATTTTTAGTGGAACGTGCGTTTTTAACGCGCTGAATAGGCGAAGAATAGACGAATAAAATCCCGCGGATTACTAACATTCCAATTGACGAAATCGCTTGGAAGCAGTATGTGCCATTAGGTTGGAGAACTTTTATATTATTATCAATCAATATCCTTATGTAAACACCATCAAAACTTATTCATAAAAAAATACTTTTTATGAAAAGTAGATAATAGTCGGATTGGAGTTTGTCGGCGACAACCCACATTTACACTCATCTATAATTTTTTAACACTTCTGATTCGCTTTTGTAAACATAACCCACACACTATACAGTGTTTATTCCGTGTGTGCTTGCCTGTTCTATCAATAGTAAATATTTTGTGTAGAATTTGAAGCACTATCCCTCTTTATACATTGTGAGGGTTTTGATTCCAGGCAGAATCGGGTGTTGGAGAGACAGGTCCTTCATTACTCATTTACCAAATAAGGATTGAGATTATTTGTTCGCACTTCTCGGTTAATATTTTATTCATTGTGTAATAAAACGGATAAAAAACTACAGGCAAATTACGAGAGGCACTACAGATGCTTCACTGTATGGAATAACTGAATATACGTTGTAGTTTCAGCTACATTTTAGCTAGATATTATATATTCTGATTACTAAAAATGTACCTACATACATCATAGTATAATAAATCGGCTGCAATATTTTTTGTAAAAAACCTGTACCTACGGGTTTCAGATTTTCAACAGACGTAATTATTTCCTCTCCAGCAACAATATATTGGCTATTAATCTAGTATGCTTAACACGTACAATTCGATAGTCTATTGTCGATGCAATCTGCAACTTCCGTTCTATTTCACTCCGTTTTCTCCAACCCCGGAGCGACACAAAGCTCCTGCACGTACATAGCTATTACAATAGTAGATCAAATACGCATTGTTCAGATGTCGTACTGCATTGATTAGCCTTCTCGATGCTGTTACTAATTACGCAAATATTGTTCGGTATAACAGCCGCTATCGCTAGTATTCCTGTAGTACATATGTAGATACGTAACGAGAAATCTCAACCGCATATGATCCAAATATAATGAAGTATGTAATATTTATAATGACGTCATTCACTGTGACGAACATAAAATCGATGTATTATAATATACCAGTTTAAAAATGTATCAGAAACATTTCCTTCATACCTGCATAATTTTATGGGGAGAGAAGGAGATGAGTCAAATTATTTATTGTACTAATGCTCAATAGAACAAAATATAAAACAAAGAAAAGAAAAATTAGCAAAATAAAATACCTATAACTGAACATATAGTACAATCTCATGGCGAAGTTCAGACAGAAGTCTGCTCACACGCTTAACCATGGATTAACTAAAAAAAAAAATGGATCAATTGTAAACAACATTGCCTACAAATTAACGCAACTACATTCTAATATTTAGAAAAATGAGTGCCTTGCAAAGCAGGCCATGCTCAGCAGCATACGACACACTACACATCAAGCCTGAGAGTCTAGTAGGATCAACCTTAATTTATTTTTAAATTGTGACGTTGACAGAGATTTAAGGGAACCACTGACCTTATTATATTTATTATAGATATTAAATGAGTAGGAACGAGTAAACAGTTGAGATTTGAAAGACGGGGGAGAGATTAGACCCCTAAATCTTGTCGTAATATTGTGCCCATCGGAGCGATAGGTTATTTTGAAATATAAGTACGGTGGACATTTAAAAAGAATTATTTTATGAAATAAACAAATCGTATGTAATTCCCGTCTATTATACATATTGAGCCACCACAATTCTCGAACTTTTTGTGAAACATGATCAAATTTCCTCAAGCCAAATATATAGCGCATGCATGAGTTCTGAATTTTTTGAATTCTAACGCTAGTAGCCACATCAATAGCTGGATGGTACACAGCTGAATAATAAGAGAACTGTGACAATACATACGCTTCACATAATTTGCTCTTAATACTTATACTTAAACTATTTTTATGTACGTACAATTGCCTTAAATTTGAATAAGCTGCCTTAATATACTTCGTAATTTGGTCATGAAATCGAAAGGAATTGTCAAGGAATAAACCTAAGTTCTTAACTTTGTTAACTAACGGAATTTCTTGATCCCCAATACTAACCCGAAACAGCTGCGCCAGCTCTTCACAAGAATCCGACCTCCCAAAAAGAATCACACTCGATTTATTCGGATTAATTTCTAAATTAAACGCAGTGGAATTCTCTTGCAGCAGTGCTATTTCTTCGCCGCGGCAGACCACCATTCATGGGGTTTAAAAGATAGATACAATTGCGTATCATCCGCATAAATATGAACAAAACAATGTTTTAACACATTAGTTAGTGCAGATGTGTATATTGAAAACAGAATAGGCCCCAATATAGATCCCTGAGGAACACCCTGAGTAACCGGCAAGGGGCCGGATATATTACGCTCTATGCGCACGCTCTGCATACGGTTCGTTAGATAACTAGCAATTAATACGTAGTATTAAAACGTAACCGAAAATTGCATCAAAATTCAAAACAATCCAGTCCAGAAATATAAAAACGATCCCTCGTATTTTCTTAGTGAACTTCCCCAAATGGAGGATACGTTGGTCAAGGAAAAATCTAAGACTAAAGGCACAGTATGTCTACAAATTAAGAATACATGAAAATGCTTTAACAGGAGCATTGTATGTTTTGGTTTATTCATTGTATGTTTTGTAGTTTAAGTACCAAGTTTCAATGAACTAAAGTCAACAGAAATTACTCTACAAGGCCACCTCCAACTTCCACATTTATTTAATATTATTTGTGTATAGTTTGTGCTTTAAAATACCCCACAAAATCCAGAGGTGTCAGGTCAGGTGATCTAACAGGAACATTTAGTGACCACTGGTGCAGAAGATTGTTTCATTAGTAAAAAATATCATTCTATGACAACGTGTGTCTACGAGGTCATTCTGACCAAACAACCAACACATAAACAAAAATCCTATCGCTCCTCTTCATTCCCATTTTCAAGTATATGTCGGAACTGTGGCTTAAACGACCGAACTATTTCTTTATAAATCCTCTGCAAATGAGATTTAATAATATTCAGTCTTTGTGATGGTTTTTGTAAAGATAATGTAGGTGTTGCTATCACTGAATCTATTGCCAAAAGTGTAGCCGTGTCGTCTCCATTGTATTTTTTCTTGGGTTTCCTAAAGTTTGCTACAGATCCAGTTATGTCAAATTTCTGCGCAGTGCTTCGCGCGATATGCAGTATGTGAGAATTTTTCGCGAACATGTCTATAGCGTATCCATGTTTCCAATTCCATCATATTTAATCAAATATCTACTCTCTTCGACAGTTAACATTGTGTATCTCCATCGGAAAATATCTGACAAATCTACAGTTAATGCAGTTTTACAGTTCAATATTACTAGACAAAACAACAACCTTTGATCGCCAAGATTAATTATGATTATTAATTAAATTTTTGTATTTGAACTAATTTTATATTGTTAAAGAACTTCTGTTAACCGTACACACTAAAATGCAATAAATGATAGTCTTCTGTTGAAGCATTTTCATGTTATCTTAGTTTGTGAACATTTTGCACATGTAATCCTAGATTCTCCCATGGTTAATTTATCTACTAAACAAGCAGAGCTTTTCATAATAGCGACTTTTTATCATAAAATCAATAATACAGATTTTTTCCATTTGTCAGCTCCATCTGGGCACATACTGTATTATTACTAATTGTAAGCGTCTCAGAAGTAACTGACAAACTAATTTATGTTTCATGAACATTGGCGCTACAGCTGGAGAAGGTTTAACTTTATTATGGTTTGATAGTACGCTATTGGTATATTTGCAGAAGGAGATAGTTTGAATGGCCTACACTGAGGGATAGTTCAATTGGCAAACTACAATTGAACCATTGCAGAAAATCAGAAGATTGATGACAAAAATATTGCCAGAAGTTATCCAAAGTCCGGAAATTTGGTATCGATTGGCAAACTGTCCAAAAGAAATTAGTAAACAATTTAGTCCTTTACTTTTATACTGTTCCTAATAAATATTCATTCGTTATTAATTCTGCGACTAGTTTGACACGTATTATTTTATATCGACAATGAAAAAAATTCATTAGCACTGGGAGATATACAATAGTGCGAATGCTGTCACTAGAGCTCGTATGGTCGTTGGGTTCTTGCTTCTCGTTTGACATTCGGATCCGTCCGAATGGGTGCTCTAATGGCACAGTTCCAATGACACCAAAATGCTTCTGTATGAGGCGTATCAAACTGTTGTGGGCGCTTGGCGTCCATAAGAGTATCGATGTGGTAACCCCAATCTTGCGCATATCTCCTTTGTTCTAATTTAGGATCAATGACTGCTGCAATGTATTAATGTTGGGTTATAGCCTTGCATTCTTTGTCGTGTCGTTTCTTCTACAACGACACGAATTCTCTTGAGTGTTTGTGTTATGAGTGTGTGAGGGTGATATTGGAGTGCAAGTTATTTTGATCGTGTGTTAGATGAACGAATGTGAGCGATTAGTTGGTGAGTGTGATGTTGGAGTGCAAGTTATTTTCTTCGTGTGCTTGATTCCTTGGCTGACTATATATTCAATGTAAATGCTCTGTAGTAACTCATTTCCCAAATTTTATACAAGGGAGGTATGCAATAGTGCGAATGCTGTCACTAGAGCTCGTATGGTCGTTGGGTTCTTGCTTCTTGTTTGACATTCGGATCCGTCCGAATGGGTGCTCTAATGGCACAGTTCCAATGACACCAAAATGCTTCTGTATGAGGCCTATCAAACTGTTGTGGGCGCTTGGCGTTCACAAGAGTATCGATGTGGCAGCCCCAATCTTGCGTATGCCTCCATTGTTCTAATTTGGGATCAATGAATGCCGCAATGTATTCATGTTGGGTTATAGCCTTGCATTCTTTGTCGTGTCGTTTCTTGTACAACGACACGAACTCTCTTGAGCGTTTGTGTACTGAGTGTGTGAGGGTGATGTTGGAGTGCAAGTTATTTTCATGTGTGCTTGATGAATGACTGTGTACGATTATCTGGTGAGTGCGTGAGGATGATCGGATTGGAAGGTTGTGTACTGAATGTGTGAGAGTGATAGAGTAAAAGTTCTCGATTGCCTTTTGGGTGTTTTACAGTCTGTTACAGGTCACGGGTGAAGGGATAACGATTTCTAACGGCAGAGTTAGTTTGTACCAACATTTACAAAGCGTCTACCTTCCTTCTCTACTCTTCTTAGATACGAGCTCTACGATATTTTTTTAGATTAATTTACCGAAAAATATTTGCTTAGTTAAAGATTAGTATTTTTATTGGCAAACTACAATTGAACCATTGAAGAAAGAAGATTGATGACAAAAATATTGCCAGAAATTATCCAAAGTCCGGAAATTTGATATCGATTGACAAACTGTCCAAAAGAAATTAGTAAACAATTTAATCCTTTACTTTTATGTTCCTAATAAATATTCATTCGTTATTAATTCTGCGACTAGTTTGACACGTATTATTTTATATCGACAATGAAAACAATTCATTTGCACTGATTTAAATCTATAGATATATTTCTGTTGGTGGTAATTAATTTCCCAACCATTAGTTGAATTAATAATTTATACCTTATGCATATTGCATTTGCCTATGATTACAGAAGTAAAATTACTTATATACGTCCCTAAAGGACACAAAACCGCTCTCTTGGACATCATTGCCTCTTTAACAGCATTTAATAATAATAGATAACGGTATGGAGTTATTTCTATGTACCGAAACAAATAATATTTTTGAAATCGTATACACAAATTCCTTAAATAAATTCAAACCTAAGTTTGTTAGTTTTAACTGAGTTATCATCAAAACGCATGTTACACACTGTATATTTTTACATTACTGAAGTAATCGTCATATTTTAAAGTACCTTTGTAAATAGAATTTTAAAGATATTTACTGTTTTTTCTAACTGCTATCAAATATATGTGCCTGAAAAACACCTTTCTTGGGCCGTTCCAGAAATAGAAATTTGATTTCTGGCAAGCCTAATGGCGGAATGTGAACCTAACATATGCAAAGAAATACTTTAGAAATGATATATAAACAGCCGACTTAAACTTTAAAAAAGCAACGCAAAAAGAAATAGTACTACAGAGAAACAATTTGCTGTTATGACAAAATTCCGTAATAAATGGTGCAAATTAGAAGAATAACTGTATACATCAATGCGCTTTAAAATCTCAAAAGAATATCAAACATGTTAGATGTACGGCATTCTATTCAAAAAATATAACTAAAAGACCAATAATACCATAGTGTACCGAACGCCATTTAGATAAAACCTGTGATGATACAAGCTAATGATTGCGTGTTAAAAACCAACAAAATTTTCTTTGAAAACCCTTTTAAAATGTATACGAATTGGAAAATATTTATGACAAATTCAAAGAAAGACTTTTACAAATCGAATAAGGAAAGTATTGCAGAAAAAACATTATCTAAATCCATTACTTTGAAAATCTATGTCCTTAACAATTTTTCAGTGGCTAAGTACAGAGCGAGCAACCGGATGTGACCATCACGTGATCTCAAATTTTAAGATGGCAACATTCGTAAGTTGGTAGTATAGGATGTTACTTTACTGATCTGTCAGATAGTTTTATAACTTAACCTTAAAACAAGAGATATCATTATATATTTTTTTTACTTTTAAGAATAAAATGTTCCTTTAAAAAGAAATACTGGTGTATCTACTTTAATTAAGCTTAATGGTCGATCTTTCCCTTTGTCTACTAATGCAAAGGTTTTAGGCTGTAACATTGATAATGAATTGTCGTGGTAAGTCATATTGGCCAGTTGTGTAACAAATTGAATAGTTCAATATACGCTATTCGCCGAGTGGTGGTTTGTTCTAGCTTTGATGCTATAATTACGTATTACCATTCGTACATTGTTTCACATATCCCATATGGGTTGATGTTTTGGGGTCATTTTCCTGCAGTCACCAGAGTTTTTGTGATTCAGAAACGGATATTGCGAATTATATTACGACTTAGTAACAGAGAGTCTTGTAGTCCTATATTTATCAATAACGGTTTATTGTCGCTTCCTTCATTATTTATTTACGAGTGTTCTTTGTGTCTTTACATTTAAAAATAGAGATGCGTTCGTTTATAACCGCCACATTAATAAAAATTATACTACTCGTTATTGCGATGATATTAGTGTTCCATGTCATAGACTTTCATTGTTTGAGAAAAGTCCATTGTTTATGTCCGGCAAAATTTTTAACAAGTTACCTTTGAACATTAAATCTTCCGCTTCTCCTGCAACATTTAAAATGCGTTTGAAGGACTATTTAATCCAAAGTTGCTATTATAATGTTAATGAATACCTGCAATAATTACTTCATTTATTGCTCAGTTATGGGTCCTGTACCATCCGGAGTATATTTTTGTAGTTTTTTTATATATATGTACTTCTATTTTTATATATACATATTTTTTAAATTGCGAGTTGCAGTTGTAATTGTGTTTTATTTATTTACATGACAATGTCGATATTTTGTAAAAAAATCAACCACAACAAACATTATTATTATTATTATTAAATTGTTTTTTAGATCACATTTAAAACATTTAACTTTGGTAAATATTTATATTAACATGTTTCTAGAGAATGTAAATAAATATAGAATAAAATAAATAATAACTTCATCTACAACAAATGTTCAAAATGACTACCATCATTTGGCAAACATAAATTGATTCTTCGTTGCATATTGTGAAATGCGTTGTTTAAAACTTCTTAGTTGATATCATTTACCGCTGCAGTGATAGCATTTCTCAGTTCGCCAAGAGTATGGCGAGAACACTACGTTCTTTAGATGACCAAACAGGAAAAAATCTAACGGTGTCAGATCGGGGGAATGCGCTGGCCAACGTCCTTTGCTTATTAATCGTTCGCCAAAATATTCCTCAAAGTATGATATTGTAGCATGAGCTGTATGTGGGGTAGCACCGTCTTGTTGAAAATACTCATTCTGGAGTTCATCATCCTGTAGTTCATTAACGAAAGGTTCTAAAATATTATTTCTATTACAAGCAGCATTAACTGTATAATCGAAAAATATTGGTGTCATGAGGCGTCTACGTGAAATTGCAATCCACGCACCAGTTTTAATAGGATGTAATGTCGTCTCTTTGTAAACATGTGGGTTTTCTGTAGCCCACATACGATAATTTTGCATATTTATATAACTCGAAAGATGAAACCATGCTTCATCGGAAAAGAAAGTTGTGTTTAATTGGACCTCATTTAAATATTCATTAAACCATAAGCAATAATTTCGCCTGTGTTCGAAATCCCGAGGAAACAGCTGTTAATGTACTGTAACTTTATATGGTAACATATGCGAATGTTTCTTTAAGGCTGTTGGACAGATTCCATATGATATTCCTGTGAGATAGTAATTTAAATACCTACATGCTTTTAACTATTTAGCAAGTGTATACCTGTTTGAGCAGATAAGTTTCTAGCCGATTTGTTGAGACTAGGATCATACGATCAGAAATGTCATTATTGCTTCCTCAGTTAACACTCGTGGCGCACTAATGGCCATTTGCACCGAAGAGTTTAAGCGTGGCTTAACGTTAAGTAGAGCTTACATGTGGAAATTCTCCACATGTAAGCTCTACTTAACGTTAAGCCACGCTTAAACTCGTCGGTGCAAACGGCCATAACTGTTTTACGCTTTGCAACACTTCCAGTCTCCATAAATAGCTGTACGAGCCTGTTACGATGTCGTGCAAATCGATCATATTATCATTTGGATATTCCAATGTGAATTATTGAATGCAAGACTGTAGAGAGTATGACCAAGATCCGTCTTATGCCTGGGTTGCACTTCGAAAATGCGTCATTACAATGAACCTGTCTTGTTCATCCGTGAATGCCACTCACTAGGCAAATATTGAACGTTCCGTTCAGTAGTTTTTAAAAAGACAGTTACTATGCAATAAATGCTATATTCACAAAAAACTACAGGCGAAAACTTGAATGAAAATCTCAGAAAACGTAAAAACTAGAGTTTTCAAACACGTTAAATGTCAGATGAGAAAACGTAAACAATACATATCAATAAGCAAGATAGTCAAGAGTAATACAAAAAAATACACTTTTTCTCTGTCGTTTGCTGTCACGTGGTGGTCACATCCGGTTGCTCGCCCTGTACATTTTTTAACGTAAATTTATTGTGTTTTCTTTCATAAGATTTTATCCTTTGTTATTCCGTCGCTTTCATATACCCATCGACATAAAAGCTAGCGAATAAAAGCGCATGTTATATTCGAAACATATAATTTCAAAGCAACAATTTTTTCTTACTTAATCGGAGCTCAGACTTCATAAATCGACCATAACCTGTGGCGACGTAGAGTAAGAAGAAAACGAAGAAGGAAAAGAAGGAGAATGAAACTGTAAATAACTCAATGTTGTCTTGAGACAATCAGGCTTGGACCCAAGGGCTTGGATTTGAAAGAACGCGCTCGAATGACATTTTAAATCACGCAAGCGACGAGCATCACTAAAGTATATACCGGAGAACAGGCTCGCATTCTTTTTCTTACATATAGTATATATCCAACATCTCCCAGTACATCAAATAAGCTGGATAATGCTCAGCCAGACGTACAGATTTATTCAGAATATCGTTGCTTTTTAGATGCAGGAAAGGCGTGATGTTTGTTCACTTTCCTCTTTTTGTCGAATCGTTATAATAGTGGTTAGATCTACGTAACAGTCGTTCTGTGGCATCTATTTTCTACTTGATCCGGAAAGCGAAATGCCTAGTTCGTACAATATTGAATATTCTTGTTCTCTTTTAGACGAATTATTTACAGACAATTTACCTAACAACGCCAAAGTCCATAATTGGATAGAATCACTATTGGAGGTATTATTTTTGTTGGATGTTTTACTTTTTTATTGTTCATTCATATTCTAAACAAAATTCGATTTCAACAATACATCAATTGCCCATGGCGAGCTTAATAAAAGTAGTGTGTCCATGTTACTGTTGCTTAATACAAAACCTAATCAAATATCTAGTGACAGTATTAGATTATTACTACAGTCTGTACATTGATTATAACGTCTTCCCAAATGAACTTACCTAATTTTAATTTTAAAATTACCTTAAAATAAAGTCATTTGGCACATTTACAGAATTCCTGAATTCCTTCAGCGTTTGTCGAAAACGGATGTAACAAGATAAGCGGACGACGGATCTTCTAAAGCAAGCGCAACCCTCTTCTTCTTAATTGTCCCCGAAACGACTCGCAGCAAATGAGGAGTCGTCTTTAAAGATCCGGCCAGCGTTACAGCGACAAGCAGTACGTCCTGGTGAATAGACCACGACCAGAGCCTGGCTATTTGTCAACCGTGCCACTAATTAAAATTTATCGGTCTTTGCGTATCATTATTCAAAGAAGGAGGACGACAAAGAAGAACGACTTACTTTTTACGCGCCATCTCAACCTTATCGGATGTTATCTCTTGGAATTTCTCTCCTAAATATATACTCTTAACTTTCGACGGTGGGGTTTAAACATACAGACCATTAACGCTAAGAAAACATGCAGTAGCTGAGCTCTTGTTTCGAGCACGAAAATTACTGCGGACTTCAACAAAATGCATGTTTTTTCTTTGAAAAAATTCTCCCCGTTCGCTAGTCTGCTTTCAAAGTTTTTACCAACGTCGATATTACAGAGAAACTCTGAATGTTTCAATAAAACTGCAATATTACAGAATGTACTGGCAAGGCAGAGAAGGATAATAATTGCACCCCTTCAGTAATTTTCAGTTTAAAATGTTGTTTGAAAAGAATATTGTTGTAAGTAAGTGGGCCGCGAAACAGATGATAAAGTTCTGGTATTTCATTACCGCTGGCAAGAGGCTATGAAAACACTATGATTAACGATCCGAGGGTAGGTCAACTGGAAATTTTTGCGAATAGAAGTCGGTGTGCTTACGGCAGCCGCGCTACTGAGATAGAGTATTTTACGTAAAATATTCGAATATTTACATATCGGAATTTATACTGTCACTGATGACACATAACCATTGAAAAATAACAAAGCAAAAGTAAAATTTTATCTAAATATAGAGGATTTTAGTTGTTGTTCGTTATTTACATAAATTATAATACTGTTCTTTTTTATGTAAGTTTCTATTCGACTATACAACTAATTTGAAAGTATAAAAAAAAATTTACATGGTAATGTCTTTCCAACATTTTTAAGAATCGCTTAACCGATTTTCATTTGTATGCGAGAATTTAAAAAACAACGAAGCATTGTTTACAACTTATTCAAGTTTTCCTGCTATTTGCTATAAATAAAAACTACTTTATAAAATATGCGAATTGTGGGTTATAACCTCTCGTTTGCAACTTCTGTGTAGTAAATATTCAAACTAGATAAATTTTGTTTTTACTCTTTAGACAGTCGCTCCGCAGAAGTTACCGTCATTACTGTTGTCTCATTATTTGTATTAATAAGTAAAGTGTCTGTTGATTTATTAACTAATATTTCTTATTTAAAATACATATTTATCGTCAATATTAACAATATGTTTACAACGTTGTTACCAATCTTCCTAAGAAATTCTTCCTGTGATATTTTACGAATATGTTCGACTTTAAAATTTACATTTCTTGCAGGGAGGTTGTTTTTGTCGATGACTCAGATAAGTTCAGTTGGATTTAGATCAGGGTGATACGATAATATATGTATTTTTATGACCTTTTAACTTATCTTATTATCCAGATAGTTTTTCCACTTGTTAGGTCAATGATAACACTTGCAATTCGAACAAAAGTCAAACAAAAGGTGATACGATAGAAATCTCAATACTGTGTATCCATTACGTTGGAGAATATCGTCGAACTTACTTCACTTCTTGACCCTTATAGCATTTGATCAGCTGGTATAGCGGTGGCCTTAACATTCTAATGTCAAAAGAAATATTTTTCAACATTAATAATGATGTTGTCTTTCTTACTAATACTTGTTTGAGTATAGTTTGTTTGTCTGCTACTATACGGCGCATTATCAACTACAACGGAGTTTATGGGCAAGTTTAGTATAAGTTTATGGTCTATCCAACTGCTATAATTTTCTGGATTCATATCCGAATGGTAATTACCAGTTTTACGTCAAGCTCAAAAATCGATATCCCTTTGGGAATAAAGCCCATGTTGCCTACTGTGTCCGCTATCATTACACACTTTGGGTCCTTTAATTATGTTTTCGAAAAAGCCCTTCGTACTTTCATCACTCCATATCTTGGAAGATGTATGACTACCGTGAATGTAAGTCTCTGATACGTAAACAATGGGTCTACTTCTCTCGCGAAAACCTGGAATCTTTCGCAAGTAATCAATTCTTAATGCTAGTATATCTAATCGCTCTATAGATACCTTTCTATTATTTTCTGAACATTGAAACTTGAACCCCAAATCTATTAAAATTCTCCATAATAAAATATTCGATCCTTCCCATTCCAATCATCTTTTGGCGTAGCGCTGAAACCGTAACTAATCGCTCCTCTGTTCTACGGAATCTACTACTTATACTTCCTCCATAATGTCTTCTCTCCAATCATGCAGATATCACTTGTATGCAAGTGTATTATTTTTTTGCAGAAGAATTGCATACTGCTTCATCATTGATTAACAAATACCTTCAAAATCTATATAACATTTCTAAATCTCACCAACTAGTTCTTAATTCGGAAAAGTTCTCGGTATTATTGTTCGCCATCTTTAGTAGTGTTATGAGGGAATCTATTCGAATTTTTATTAATGGTGAAAAACTAAATTTCTTGGATGGAACTAAAAATTTCGGTTTATATGTAGACGCCCACCTACGTTTTAAAACTCATATTTCGAAATGTATCCAGCGGTCTTATTCTGTCTTACGACTTTTATATCCTCATAGACCTTACCTTAATATGAAAACCAAAACAGCATTATGCGATGCTTTAGTTTTGTCTCAGTTTAATTATTGCGTCCTTTTAATTTCACTTTGGTTTGATCAATATTCCATTTATTTCATTGCAGTTTATCGTCATAAGAGAGTTTTGTTCAAGCCCGGATTTTCCTATATTAACCACGTCTATAATAATAATGCTACGCAACAACTAGTTTTTTTTTATTACATAGATCATTGTGGTATATTGCGAGTCTATTCTGCAGTGCGGGTAAACCGTTTTTTAGAGAAAATTCGTCTTCGATCACGTCAGACTACCTAAATAGAGGGCTCTGCGCAACAGCTCCTTATAGAAGGGATGTAGCGTTAATACATCAGAATGTCCAGTCTTTGGGTAACAGTGTCGATAGAATCGAAGCGATGCTTATGAAAAATTCAGACTGCTATTTTCTATGTATAACCGAACACTGGAAGTCAGTATCTCAATTACAAACTCTAAACATAAGGAACTTTTGCTGCTAGTTACTGTCGTGATGAACGGCAACATGGAGGTGTTGCTATATACGTTCGCGAAAAGATAAAGTGCTGTGTGCGGGAAAAGCTGTGCAATCTGTCGATAAAAGGTGTCTTTGAATGTGCGGCTGTGAACTGCAGCATAAATAATCGTCGTGTTTCTGTTGGAACTATCTATCGACCTCCTGATGGTGGTGTCAGTGTATTTTTTGACCTTCTTGAACAATTTTTGTTGGGGATATATAAGGAAGACACTACGATAATTATAGCTGGAGATTTTAATATAAATCTACTAGGTGATAGCGCGAACAAAGTAACTCTGGTGTGTTTTATGAGATCCTTTGGTTTGAGTCAAAGTATGTATTTTTGAATATACTCGAGTAACAACATATAGTAAAACTTGTATCGATAACATTTTTACAAATAGTGAGCCCCATCGGTCTGGAATTGTAATTAGTCATATTTCAGACCATGTCGCTCAAAAAATTGTATTTAGATTGGATGTTGTTGATGTTACTAAGTCTAGAAGACATTTCACAGAGCCAAAAATACAGGAATTTCTCACAGGTCTTAGTTCGGACGATTGGCTAGAAGTTTACAATACGTCAAGCCAAGATGTAAATTTGCAATGGAACCGTTTTATGACCATCTTCACATGCATTTTCAATAGCATATTTCCTGTGATGAAAACACACCAAAATAAAGTTTGTACCAGAAAACATAATGATGATGCCATCGAAAAATGCAAAAGTGAACTTGATGTTTTGTATACCCTTTCTAATTTCAGCAATATATTTAAGAACATCTATAACAACACAAAAAGAAAATATGGAGACTTACTGAGGATGAATCGTAGAAAAGCTTATGAAAACAGAGTAAAGCGCTCCGACAATAAAAGTAAGTGCATGTGGTCAATATGCAATGAAATAACAGACAGAACTAACAGGTCTTCTGAATGCCAAATACCTAGCATCCCAGAGCAGGTTGCCAGTAATTACAATATGTACTTGTTGGAAACTGTTCCTAATTTAATACAGCAACTTCGTCCTTATAATCACAGTGGAAACATATTAGTCAACAATATAGCTTCCTTATACCTGCATCCTGTGAAAACAGACGAATTGCTTGAACTCGCTAGAAAACTTCACAACAAACATAGCTTTGGCTATGATGAGATCCCAACTAGCCTTTCCAAACGTAGTGTTGAAATAATTACTAAGGTCTTATGCCATATCATAAACAACTCACTGAAGTATGGAATCTTTCCAGAGCGACTCAAGTTGGCTATTGTAAAGCCTCTTTATAAAAAGGGCAACCCGAAAGAACTGGGTAGTTACAGGCCAATTAGTTTGCTGCCAAGTTTTTCAACACTTTTTGAGGTAGTAATGCGTAGCAGAATTCTCAATTTTGTAAATGACCACAAGTTATTGAGTCAGTCTCAACATGGATACATCGAAGGAAAATCTACGTCGACTGCTTTATATGAATTTATCGAAGCTATTATAGAAGGACTCGAAACCTCAAAAATAGGCATTAGTGTATTCTTAGACCTGTCCAAAGCGTATGACTCTTTGAATCATGAGCTATTGTTAACCAAACTACAGACATATGGTATTCGTGGTAACGCGTACAACTGGCTAAGATCCTATCTTGAGAATCGCCGTCAGAAGGTAGTCATATCAAAAGAAGGTGTGAACTACGAATCTGCTATGGTTATTAACAAACATGGAGTTCCCCAAGGCAGTACTCTAAGTCCTTTATTATTTTTAATGTACTTAAATGACATTCACACTACCTGTGGAGGTAATGGTAAAATGATCTCTTATGCGGATGACATTAGTTTCCTAACATATGGTCTGAATATCGAGGATGCTGCTTCGGAGGCGAGTGTTAGGTTCACTGCTCTCCAGGATTGGTTCTCAGGAGCTAATTTTAAATAAACAGAAAACTCAGGCTCTTGTATTTAAAACAAAAAATTCTGTCGAAGCCATAATTGATGATATCATGTTAGGTGACTTTAAAGTCCCAATAAACAGTGATGCAAAAATCTTGGGAATCCATCTAGACGCAGGGCTCAACTGGCATGCTCATATTGCGCAACTCAATTTAAAACTAAGTAAAGTCTCTTTTGCCTTGAGGACTTTAAGAAAGTATATCTCCTATGAAACTCTTACTATGGTGTATCATGCGAATTTCGAGTCGATGTTGAGATATGGGATAATTTTCTGGGGCAGTAACAGTAACATAGAACGAGTATTCGTCACGCAAAAAAAAACTATCAGAATTATCAATAATATGAAATATAATGAGACCTGTAGAGGAAGTTTCAAGCAACTGAAAATAATGACCGTATATGCCCTGTATATATATGAATGTTTGCTGGTAGTTTTTAAAGATAAAAGTAAGTTGAATCATCAAGGACAGCATCGGTACGCCACAAGGGCATATGATATTAACTACCCTCACCATCGTCTGACTGTAACGGAGAAGAGTCCACAGCACACGGGCATAAGATTTTTTAATTCTCTACCATCCTCAATAAAGACTGAAAGTAACATTAACAACTTCAAGTGCAAAGTCAAACAACTATTAATAGATGTAGAACCCTATGATCTAGATGATTTTCTGAATTATTAGCACTGTATTCTGCTTTATATTTTCCTGTTGTGACATTATTTCATTTCTGTAATGTGTTACATATTTGAAATATATTGCTATTATTATTAATATTATTATTATTAGTCGTTATTCGATTCTTCTATTAGTGTTTCTATATTGTAATTATTGATTATTGATTTTATTCGTATGACAATTTCTGTTTTTCTCCTCTCAGTACATTTTATAAAAAGCAATGGAAGATCAAGTTTATAATTTGAATGACAAATGTTTTCCGTATTCTTGGTAAATATAAAGCAAAAGGACTAATTTCACCATCATTAACACGAATTGGAAGAATTAATACGTGATAAGAAGTTTTCTGAGATTTCCAATGCTATATACAAATCCTTATGATACGAAATGACTGAAAAATAAAAAGCTCCAGCTTTTTATTATGATGAAAGCGCAGCACAAAAATTATCTGTCAGCTGGAGGAATGATCGAAATGAACACGAATACAGTGACATCAGTAAGTTAAACTTAAGGTTATACGTAAAGCATTTTCAATCTATGCCGTCTTGAGAAGCGTTTTTAATAAGTAATTAAAAGTGAATCTCTGTTCCGAAGGAATTAAATAAATTTTTGCAAAATTAAATTTTGAATTTATTCCACCTAACATATTCGTATATTTTTCTATACGAATCGCTTTACATACATCCGTGCAGTACAGATAAATTTATTAAGTTATTACGTAACTCAAAAAACCGCTAAACTCAAACAACACTGTACATATGTATATATATACATACATATATATCAGCCTGTATACAGCCACGAGTATGCACCACCCTGTATACAACACTGTTACCATACCACCCGTGTACAACAGCGTAATTATACCACCCTGTATATTAGATAATGTACCACCCTATATATGCACTTAATATTTACACAGTCCTTTTTATTATTTGTTTAATAACAATGTAATCGCAAAGTCATTAGGTGACGTCATGAATGTCCTTCAACACCGTCGTTTGTTTATTATTAGTGTCACTTCGGTCGCTCGGATCATCGTTAATGCGGACGGACGTATCGTTGTGCGTGGGGTTCATTTTCTAACAACAGTATCTTCTATCTATGTTGTATTTCTATCTGTGCGGCCATTTAATTTTCTATATCATTCCCGTTATGCGAACACGCAATTTTTAATTGCTGTCCGTAAGGTTTCAATTTTTGAGTTATTTCTAACTTCAGAATTCCCCGCACAAATACGTGCAGTCGTTATAAGGTTAGTTGGTATTTTGTTACTAACTACTCAATATGAATGCTGTGTTTTTATTTTTCTTCAAATATTGTCAACGATTGTTGTAAAGCATTCATGTTGGGTAAGGTCGTTTCGTTTCTTGAGTTGAGTGTTTGGGATTGCAAGTTACTTTCTTCGTGTGCTTGATTCCTTGGCTGACTGTATATTCAATGTGAATACTTTGTAGTAACTCATTTCCCAAATTTTACACAAGGGAGATATGCAATAGTGCGAATGCTGTCATTAGAGCTCGTATGGTCGTTCGGTTCTTGCTTCTTGTTTGACATTCGGATCCGTCCGAATAGGTGCTCTAATGGCAGAGTTCCAGTGGCACCAAAATGCCTCTGTATGAGGCCTATCAAACTGTTGTGGGCGCTTGGCGTCCACTAGAGTATCAATGTGGGAGCCCCAATCTTGCGTATACCTCCATTGTTATAATTTGGGATCAATGACTGCTGCAATGTATTCATGTTGGGTTATAGCCTTGCATTCTTTGTCGTGTCGTTTCTTCTACAACGACACGAATTCTCTTGAGTGTTTGTGTACTGAGTGTGTGAGGGCGATGTTGGAGTGCAAGTTATTTTCATGTTGCCCTTGATGAATGACTGTGTACGATTATCTGGTAAGTGTGTGAGAATGATCGGGTTGGAAGGTTGTGTACTGAATGTGTGAGAGTGATAGAGTGAAAGTTCTCGATTGCCTTATGGGTGTTTTACGGTCTGTTACAGGTCACGGGTGAAGCGACAACGATTTCTAACGGCGGAGTTAGTTTTTACCAACATTTACGAAGCGTCTACCTTTTTTCTGTACGAGCTCTACGATATTTTTTTAGATTAATTTACCGAAAAATATTTGCTTTGTTAAAGATTAGTATTTTTATTTTTCGTTGTGACTGTTGGTGGATTAACTAAGCAAATATTACGTTCAATATTGAAATTTATATTAATGTAAAGGTTAACTATTATTGGATTACTTACTAAAATCTAAATTAATTATTATGAGATTGGTGTAACGAAGCGAATATAGTTCATATTCGTTTTATACCTAAGCATTCAGTAATTGCATACCTATTGCAATTTATGACGTATGTACAGTTTTTGTGTGATATTTGTTTGGGGCTCACCTCTTGCGCCCTTCTACCTTTTCGGTGGCGGGGGACAATTGGTGGGTCAGCGTGAGGGAGCTAGGAAATGAGGTCAACAATTTGTTGGCTTTATATCTTGGCGGGTAAGTGAAGGGGCCTCAATAATTTTGTATTAAGTTGTAAGTTAGCGAAGTATGAAGCTTTATCACTAGTACATGGAACAATATCCGTACATGAATTGTACACCTTGTAACCTTTTCGGTGGCTGGAGACAATTGGTGAGTCAGCGTGAGGAACCCGGGAGATTAGGTCAACAATTTGTTGGCTTTATCTCTTGTGGAAGGTGGAGTAAGTGGAGGTATTTCAATAAATTGTAAAGCTTTATTCTTCCGAAAATATAGGTTTTTGAACTGTCAACATTTGTTATTTCTTTTATCGGTAAATAAAGCTGTTAGATTATACGTAAAGCATTTTCATTAAGAAACGTTCTTGGTTCTTAATAAATAATTCGCAATGAATCTTTGTTTGGAAGCAGTCTGGCTTGAGATTTATTAAAGTCCGCAATAATAATATTAAATTAGTTTCTTATTATCCGAAATTAGCTAGAAATTAATTGGTTTGGGGCTACGCTAGATGCTGACAGGAATAATGCATATACTTTTCATTAGTGTATTGACCGCAAGCTAAATAACTCGGTAGCATCTAAAATGGAATATATGTATGTATATCTGAATACCACATTCTCGTAACGGTGATCAGTTTGCTTAAGATTTTGGGTAAATTTACGTCCTACAAATGGCAAACGTCAATCAGTTCTTACCGTAAATAACTTATTTGATTCTAATACATCATTTAAATTTACCGCCAAAACAGCTGTCAGTTTAATTTGCCTAAAGTGAAGCGGATTTTATCTTTGGTCCTCTTAATAAAAAGCAAGGTGTAGTACTTATGATCTGCCACTAACAAATACAGTCCGACTATTACTACGGTAACTCGGCCTACGTGTTTTTAAAAACAACTGCGGTGCATACATACCGCTCGTCATCTTATGTGGCGTTGTGCTCCCATTTGACATCTCATGCTCAACAAAAACAATCTTACATTTTCTTAATAGCTTACGCCTTTAAGACTGCGTCTAGAAAAAGAGGAAAATATCATGAAAACGTTACTTTTTTGAAGACGCCGGCTTAACGGCGCAAGCATCACAAAATTTTTGATCTTTGTAAGGCATGAAATTATTTATAAAAACGTCCATCAGAGCACTATTATATGTATTTGTTATGGCCTTCAAGCGACACTATTTAGAAAGGTGTGATAAGTGCCGCTTTTTAGTGGTTTGCCTAGTCCAGCGATTGCTTACGCAAAATATTGTATTTGTTGTATATGTACCATCTTTTTCAAATTAATTGCGAATCGAAGCGCGACAAGTTTTGGATCGATATGCAACTAAAACTACACGAATTTGCACACATAGCGATGCGTAATTCAGAATTTTTCGTAGATAGTTTGTAATTATTATTTTATTGTGTAGTACTCTTTCGTAATTTTTTATAATTTAGAACAGAATCTATATAATTATAGTAAATTATAAAGTTATAGCAGTAATATTTCCTGAAGGTTTGAGAAAAAAATGTTTTCTATACAATAAAGACATTTATTATTATTATTATTATTATTATTATTATTATTATTATATGTATATTCCATATGCGAAAGGTATTAGGTAGAAGCAGCGCGGCGCATGTAAGACAAGGATAGTAGTATTGTAGCGATAGATTCTCAAAGAGTGGCTGTTTTGCTTGTTCAATGAGTTATTTAATTTATATATGTAGCTTTCATACTCGCCGCAAAATTCTTCGATATAATGGTCCGCTCATACGGTAGGTATAGTAGTGTGCATAAGTTTTTGATCACTCACATATTACGCAAATACAAGTTTGTTGCAACTTTTTTCGGATGCAATGGTTACAATAAAATCATTTCTCTACTCTAGAACATTGACAATAACGTGATTGGTATAACCTTTTGTTTGTTCAGCAATACCGCTGAACTATTTTTAATTAAACAAAAAATCGTTAAATTAACAGTCACAATTATTTACCGAAGTTTGGATGATCTGTTGACGGGTTTCGCCCCAACAGACGCCGGTTAATTTTCGCCGAATCGCCGTAGTTTGCATTTCCTATTTTCGACAATTCTTTTTAGTGTATCGATCATTATATTGCAGATATAACAATTTTTCAACAATATAGCCTAAATATGTGTTACGCAACTACATAATAACACAATAAAAAATCTTTTAATCAATCCCAAAGACAAAGTAAAAATGAGAGCAAAGTATGAAATTTACAAAATTGTATGTAAGAATTGTGATCTAGTTTATGTTAGTCAAACTAAATCAGATCTAAAGAACATGTAGCTCTTTTTTCGTTTAGAAGATTTGCATCTTTCTTCCGCAAGTAGCGCAACATTTCGTTAGGAACTGACACCGTAGCAAGAAATTACTAAAAACGATTAATTCGCCACGGTTTACAGACGAACTAACACATGTAAACGAAGTATCTAAAACCAAACAATCGAAAGATGTATGCACAACAGAAAGGAAACATTATGCAACAAAGGCGGAAGAAGAAAAAATACAGCACTAACAACGTATTTTCAGAGAGCAACCATCAAAACTAGTGTTCCTTAAAGACAGATTATTGTTAGAGGAAATTCACGTAGCTTCCTAAGGAGCTACTCGCAGAACAGAGAACGAGTGTGTTACAACGGAGAGTTGTCCGCAGTGAAGATTGTGAACAAAGAAGTACCTCAAGGGTCCGTCCTGGGACCAATCTTGTTCATAATATGCATTAATGTCATAGGTAATTCCGGTAACTCAAAACACCACAAATTTTAATTAATTCGGGACATGCGTTTCGATGGCGCATGGGTCGTCATCTCAACCGTTTACCGAATGAGTAAAAACTTTTACAAAACTAACATAACAGGATAAACGGAAAAAAAATTAAGGTAAACAGGTGATCGATAACTTATGCACACTAATGTATATGATTTTGCTAAAACGTTCTTACTTTATGGAAAATGGTTGTTTAAAAACAATTTCTCGCGATTACAATGTAAACAGAAAGCGATATAATTTTTTAAAAGGAAAATATCATGTGCGTGTAATAATTTTTATGCATTATGCAAATTATTAATGATAAAAACACATTTTAAAAAATAATTCTTGAATGGATCCTAGCATCTTTAAGTCGTCGCCATACCGTCACACGACTACAGTTTAATAAATTTTTTTCACTTAGTGCTTTGCGTTATAATAATTCTTTTCTGATATGTATACTACTGATATAAATACGGGTTTTATCAATTCCTTTTCAATTTCAATGTTTTTTTTGATCTGTTTCTGTCATCAAATTGTCTTCCTTTCTTCTCTTATCATCGCCAAACTTATATCTCTCGAAGACGGACGCCGGAGTTTTCAGCTTAAGAGATTTGTCCGTATATATAACAGATCAAAGAAATCAGAAAAATTGATGTAGATACAGTGAAACCTGTTTAAAACGGAATCGACTGGGACCAAAATATTTTCCTTTATACACAGGTTTCCGTTTTACTCAGGTTATTATACATATGTATTAAAATATGAAATTCTAATGTTTCATTCAACCGTCCAATCTAAAGCATACCAACGCGTGAAATTCAAAATTTTAACGAATTTGCTAAAGTTCTAAGACAAAATAGGCAAGTATCTAGATCATATTGCAGAAAAAGGAACACATTTATACATACATACAGTTGAATTTTTGGATCTTGTCCGTTACGTCATAAGTAATGTCAGGATGAATCAAATCATTGACAAATTGTGGCGGCATCTATGTTCAATCAACAAAACTAACACTTAGGTACTCGTAAATCCACTAAAAAGGTTTGTGTTGAAACTATAAGCTTTATTTAAATTTAGGTTTTGATATTAAGGCTCTATTTTCACTCCTAGCGAGTACACCCCTAAACTAACGTCGGGTGTGTGTGTTTGTTATCCAATTTATTTGTAAATATACTGGTAAACACACACGCACACACCCGACGTTAGTTTAGGGTGTACTCGCCAGGAGTGAAAATAGAGCCTTAACACAATTGACACAATGTAATAGAAACTTATTTTATATATATTACGATATTACCGACTAATTTTGAAGAGTGCCCTCTAGAGACCAATAGATCAACCTGAATGAAGCTGACTATCACGAAACGATATATCTCCACCTTGCTATCTATCTATCTTCATCACACTTCTATATAGCCAATACGAATAGTATCTAGGCGTATGTCTTCTTAACGCAACGACTCATATATCTTATTTACATTTCTTTCTAACGTACATTAAATATCGGCGATTAATGTTTTACGTACATCTTTGCTAAACTACATTGTTAATGACGTAACGGACAAGATCCAAAAATTCAACTATACCTATGTTATTGTATTGATATAAATATATGTATGAACGTTACTTTATCAACGTCCGACAAAAGATCGAACATGTGTGCACAACTATGTGTATTCCCTTTGTATTTTATTCCGGTTGAGTCGTTTTAACTAGTAATCCACACGTGTGATACATTTTTCAATAGACAAAGTGTTTCCTTCATAGGTGGCCGTCAAAAATGGTCTGTTTTCTAATCGTAAATCAAGCCAAGGACCGTTGCCGGTCATTTGAAGTATGTAAACTCTGTTATTTATGGTGGAAACCGATTCCGTTTTATGGAGGTTCACAATACTTTTTGGTCTAAATTTATTAGTACGGTTTCGCGTTAAACAGGTTCCGTTTTAAAAAGGTACAGTTGCTATGTTTTTTTACGAGGACGATTCCGGACTATGAAAATTTTCCGCCTTAAACAGTTTTCCGTTTTATCAAGGGTCCGTCTTAGGCAGGTTTCACTGTAATAGCATTAACATTAATAATAATACGCTTGTCTATATATATAGCATAATGCATAAAAATTATTACACGCACATAATATTTCTCCTTTTAAAACATTGTATCGCTTCCGGTTTACATTGTAATCGCGAGAAATTGTTTTTAAACAACCATTTTCGATAAAGTAAGAACGTTTTTCGAAAATCATAGTACCTACTATGTGAGCGCACCATTATATCGAAGAATCTCACTTTTGCGGTGAGTATGAAAGCTACATAAATATGTATATAAATTAAATAACGCATTGAACACGCAAAACAGCCACTCTTTGAGAATCTATCGCTACAATACTACTATCCTTGTCTTACATGCGCCGCGCTGCTTCTAATACCTAATACCATCTAATACCTTTCGCATGTGCAATATACATATGTATTACTATTATCCAATTTTTTTCTGAAACCTTCAGAAAATATTACTGCTATAACTTTATAATTTACTATAATTATATAGATTCTGTTCTAAATTATAAAAAATTACGAAACAGTACTACACAATAAAATAATAATTACAAACTATCTACGAAAAATTCTGAATTACGCATCGCTATGTGTGCAAATTCGTGTAGTTTTAGTTGCATATCGATCCAAAACTTGTCGCGCCTCGATTCGCAATTAATTTGAAAAAGATGGTACATGTGGCATCTATATTGTTTTCATCTACAGAATCCTGAGTGTCAAATATATTTATTATTCACAGTTGGGGCAAATTTTCCCAAAGAAATGCACGTAGCTAGAGAATGTATTACATCTCAAAATGGAATAACACTGAAAATATTATTCTTGAATAAATCATGGCTGACATAGCACGAAAACTTCTAATATGCCACTTATTTAGTGATAGGTCACATTACCCTCCTTAATTCAACATTACACATCTTCTCTCACATTTCATACATACCCCCATCATCTTTCTAACAGATCTCCCGCATTTTCTCAATTTACTACCCACGCCCACGTATATATCGTATAACGGCTGTGAGTACCGAACAAAGTCGAGATTACACGTACACACGCTATAGGGCACAAGACTGGCGCTTAGAAATGAAACTAATTTACTAGGCGTGCTCAATATTATATTAACTTAAAACAGAGTCTGTAACTTTAACGCGATACGTTGAGCACAGTAAATCGATTAATATTTAATGAAATTGTGTGAATTTGTTGAACCGCGTCGTGCCGTGCGGTGCCCGTAATTGGATAAGAATTAGTTAGCGCGAGAATAGGAGTCCTTGAGCAGAGCTCAAGTACTGACTGTGTATACAGTGTTTGAGGAAGTAGGTGTGATTAAAGCTAAGAGAAGTTTCAGATTTTATGTAAGCTTTGTGTTCTTAAAATCCTCATCTATTATCCTATCTGCTTACAAGCAATACTTGGATAAATACCTTCATATGTGCCTCCCTTATTCTTCTGGACTATTTTCGAATAAAATTTGTTATAGTATACATTTTCTAAGGAAATTTTACGATAGATTTTCCACAGTGCAAATCCCGCACATTGAAAACGTCGATTTTTTTTTTAATAAATAAACTTCTATTTGACCTAAAGGTAAGATGTTAATAATCCGTAAAAATAGACCGCTTAGTAATAATATTAATATTCCTCCATTACTAATTTTGTTCTTAAACAATGATAATTGTACTTCTTTAAAATTTGAAGTAATTCAAATGAAGCAAAAATTTGACACATTGGTATTTGAAAATGTTTTATTGAAATAAGAAACTGGCAAAATAACTAGTGCCGGCCGTCCTGTGAAATTCCATCTATTGTACACAAAATTTCTGCTTCCGTCTATTTTTGAATATATTCTCAGTGACATTACAAGTGTTACACCCAGAAGGAACCATTTGTTTGTAACGAACTCCGGCGTTCGCAGCAAGAGAAACAATTTTTAGAAGTTACTTCCGTTTATTTTTACCAAATTTATATTTATCTTTAAATCGCTTTCTTGCGCTATGATAGATATGTGTAAATAGTTTTGGTCTCACCTGTATATGTCGAAAAATAAATTCAGGTGCCATACTGAAGCGGATGACGGAAATGTTTAATATTTCGCTTGTATTTCTGATAAATCAGTTCTTTAAGAAAGGTGAATTCTACACAAAATAAAAGTAGCTCAACAAGCACAAATTAAACAAAACGATCGGACCGATGGTCTTGCCTAGTTTTTGAATTGTACACATGATCGGTATCTTGAAGAATTATCTAAGAGGCTATCTACACTTTGCGTTTGCAATTAATGAGATCTGTAAATAAGGGCGTGCTGTAGCTCTTATATGACAGTGGTATCATGTCATAAATGAAGATTGAAAATTGTTTTTGGGCAGCTTCTAAAATACTAGCAGGTCTTTATATTCAGAAAACGATGGTGTCCACTTACCCGGAATAGCATGAACATTGCAGGGATTATTTGAAATTACGGAAAATCATATCTGTATGCGCGTTGGTTATGAATTTTATCAGAAATTTTATTGCACCAAGTTTGAAAACCTTTCTGGTTGTGAAAGTTGGGCAGACCTTTCGTATTTATCGATCAAACTCAAACAATAGTCAGTTAATTGGGTTTAAAATCTATACTCTGCGGAAACTAAAATATAGCTGGTGCAATGTTTTTTTTTGGTTTCTACTTAAGGACCTAGATTATGTTTATGTATATTTTGAGTCTGTATTTTTCTTCTTTAGTATTCATCGATCAATTTCTTTTTACATAATATTTCTACTCAATATGCGGTCTACGCATTATTGAAACCACCGCGGGTACAGACCTCTAACTTCCAATTTTAGTACACAGACCAATTTTAGTACACATTAGTATTTATAGAAATCATTTGCAAATAAAAATGTAATGAATCAGTCTACTCTCTCATGTTTGTAGAGATATAGTATTTAAGCATCTAAAGTTTTACTTTTTTGCTGAATAAGTTCCCATACCGTTAACACTTACTGTTGTCACATTCAAGCACCACTTCTTAGCCTTTCTAAATTATGTATCCACAATCCTCCTCATAAAGATAGACAAAACAGTAGGTATACTATCTACAATATTCATATCTCCATCCTACGAATAAAAATACAAGAACATTTTAATTTGCGAGAAATGGGTTGTAGTTCTTCATACCTATCATGCCAATATGTGGAGATTATTGCTTTTCTCACTGATTTGGTGGAATAGCTAGTTTCAGAAGTTACACCTTGTGCTTTATTACAAAACTATGATAAAACGTTAAATAAAGTATGTCCATATTTAGGGTCTCATATATAATAGAAAACCCATCTTTTACCGTAAAACATTTCATTAATTTATATAGGCTTTGTTCAGTTGTCGCAGTGGCAACATCTATTACAAGAAAATTACATTAATGACCAATGTACGCTACATGTATACCAGTGTATTATATGTAGACAAAGTATGTGAATGATATAAAACGCTTCACCCATCATAAAATATGGAACCTGAAATTAACTCTCATGTCAACCAGCTTGATACATTAATGTTCTAAAAACAATTACTACTTCGCACACTAATTCGAATACATACCACTACGTCATGTAACAAAACAAACACATTTAGACTATAATACGCCTATGTAATTAAATGTAATGCCTACCTTCCAATGTCATTTCATTAATTATATATAATAACTACCTACCTTACATGTAGAAATACGTTACAATGCTGTATTAATTTCAATATCGATAATGACCAAATTCAACTTCGTCGGAATAATAGTGGTTTAAAAACACAAACCTTTGGGCTCTGTTGTATTGAATTACATTCTATACCAGTTCATTAGAATAATAGCGGAGAACTTTAGCGTACTCGCCTGTCTATCGCGCAACTAATTTACAGAAATATGTTGCACCCATTTAACTTTGTATAGTTCATTACGGGATAATGAACAAAGTACAATATAGTACAAAATTGCGCAATGCGCTGACATACTGCAATATTTTAAAACAACTAAACTACAATTTAATGCATTCCCGCTGACACAATACTGATTCATGTAGGTTGTTACTTTTTTCTTAATTTTTTCGTTAAAGATATTGTCTATGCTGGTGCGCGGGAAAAGTAGTACAAGTCCAAATTGGTGAAAAATGACATAAGTTCGTTATATTATTTTTAAGGAGTTTATAGCGCTGGGGAAAGTAGTATAAGTTTTCGGTCCCTGTAAATAATTTTAATTAACGTGTTATTATGGTAAGTATAAGTTTAAAAATATTTAGGAGCTTCTAGGAAAAACAAGAATAAGTTTATTTATAGAGGGTGGATTTGTGTAGAGTAATATAAGTTGACTTATTCTGCAACTCACAAATATTTTAAGTGACTTATGCTATTTTACACATTATTTTACATGTAGTGCATTCGTGTAAAACGCACACAACAAAAGGGTGGCTTTCATAGCAGATCTAATTGATACAAGTGATAAAAAGACAAGTCAGACTAAGGTTGTAGATATCACTAAGCAGAAAGTTAGGCAGTTTAACTTCACCTATCATCTTTGAATAGACGGAAATTTAACAAGTGTGTGCAAAAAGTGTTTCCAATTCACATTGGATTTGTCAAATGGTTTTTTAACAACAGTTGTTGCCAAAAAAATCGTTCAACTGCGGATATTGTCGAGGATGATAGACGAGGTGCAAGTGCCCCTCCAAATAAAATTTCAAAAGCAGACATAGAAATAGTAAGAAAACATATTCTGGCCATACCAACATATGAAAGTCATTACTGTCGCCCGCAATCTAACGAACGATATCTTCCCTCACACTATATGTACGCTCGCTAGAATGTATGAAGAATACAGCCAGTGGGGCCAAACAACACGAGTTCTGAGCAGGAAAGTGTACGAAACCATTTTCAAGACTATGACTATTAAAATTCAAAGTCCACATAAAGATACTTGCCAAACGTGTGACAAGTTGAATATGCTTATTAGAGTTACTAAAGACCACGAAACAAAAAAAAACAACCAAAATGGAGCTTACCAAGCATCAAGAAGAAGCCGAAGGTGCTTATGAGTCGAAAATACGAGATAAAAAATTGGCAACTGAAGATAAAACTAAATTAACATACACCTTTGATTTGCAACAATGTCTACCAACTCCCGCGATAGTTACTTCTGTTGCATTTTATAAACGACAACTTTGGACGTTCAATCTTACCCTCCATAGAAGCAACGATAGCTCGTCATTTAATATGATGTGGCACGAAGCCATCTCAGGGCGTGGAGCAAATAATATAGCGTCTTGTTGGTTTAAACATACAGAGACCATATCGCTTGAAGTTGAACATATAATTTTGCATTCTGACACGTGTTCTGATCAGAATAAAAACTGACATGTTGCGGTAATGTTTAGCTTGTTGTTACAAAAACTGAAGAACGTTAAATACATAGATCACAAAAATCTCATACCAGGTCATATACACATAGAATTTGATTGGGATCACTCAGTAATAGAAAATAAGAAAGCAAAATATGATTTGCCTATAGACCATCCACGTGATTGGTACCAGTTGGTCCGTTTGTGTGGTAAATCAAAACGATTCAATATGACAGAAATGACAAATTATGATTTTTAGATTTTGTAAGTGTTCTAAAAATTACCTTTCAGAAAAAAAGTTGAACCAAAACGGGGAAAAATTAATAAAATGTCTTGGATACACTAAAGATTTGGAAGAAATTTTATACAAGGAAGACCTGGATCCAAAAGTGGAGTTTAAGACTATAAGTATTAAAAGAAGAGGTTTCCGGAAAAGCACAGTAATAACACCATTTCCTCACTTGAAATCTCCAAATCCAATCACTACAGAGAAAAAGAAAAACTTACTGGAATTGTCGCCGTACATAAACATTTTCCACGATTTTTACAAAAATTTAATTTCGGCTGAGTGCAAGATCCGCTGCTAGATAAAGAGGAAGAATTGGAAAGAAATGACGTAAACAATGATATTGTCTACTCAGTATTAAACGATAATGACTTGGTTACTCTATAATTTACTTACTTACTTACTTCACTTTACTTACTTTATTTTACTTACTTTACTCTTGTAATTTACTTAATTCCAAATAATAATAATTAAAAGCAGGAGGCAAAAGAAATATCGGACGGTGATGGCAATCACTAAAGGAAAACAAATATACACATGCCATGAATAGATGATGACATGATAGTTTCTTAACAATAAATACATATCGAAAAGAAGAAAAATGACTGTCTCCAAAACGATTTACCTACCAATTATTTTTTATGGCTGCGAAACATGATTCCTAACTAAGGAACAGAAGATTAAAGTGCAGGCAACTGAAATAAATTACCTACTTAAGAAGAATGAAACGTTTGACTATAAAAGACAATTTATTGACTTGAACATATAACTGATTTTACATTTCATCGAAAAAAGACAACTTGGATAGTGGAGACATTTGCAAAGCCTGGACAGAAAATTGCAAGTTAAAAGAATATGGGAGTCTAAATCATGGATGAGTAGTAAGAGAGGAAGATCCAGAGACACCTAAGATCGAGTACTTAGGAAAAACCTGGCCCAGAAAGTAAAAACATGGCCAGAAACTGAGGAAGTTGCAGCAAACAGAAGATACTGGAATCTATTTATATGTCCCTCCACCCCTAAGGGTTCGCGGTTTTCTTTTTGATTAGGTATACAGGATGTCCCAGCTTTTAGTTTACAGGCATTATCTACGTTCACTGTATAGTTATCAAAAAAATGTAATAAAACTTGCAATCGTGCAATAAAATCCAGTCGTCTTTGTAAATCATTTGGCCTTAATTCTTGCGATAAATGAATTTTAAATGGATGATATCGATGGGCTTTCAGAATTCTAATATTTATCAAAATGATAAAAAGATTCACTTTAGACAGTCGAGTTGTCAAAATGCAGTGGTATCAAACCAAATCTACTGTCTGTTGCATCAAATCATATTTTTTAAATAAAGTTTTCTAAGTAAATATTTTTTCGATCAAGAAATCTAATATAAATGTCGTGCGTTAAGTCGCGTTCAGTGCTTGAACGGCAAATTAAAAAATGTATCAAACAAAAGTTATTTGCTAACTTTTGACAAATAACATGCAACATTAAAAATTCATGTTTCCTATTTAAAAATCAAAGTTGACCTTGAAATCTCCTCCGAGGTCACGAGCACACATACGATAACTTAGGAAAGAGAATTAGAAAAGAAAACAAAATCGTGACAGTGTTTAAAAACTATACCGCAAGAACTCGTTTTCGTAACCCAATGCTCAATGTTATACAACAAAACATCTTATATAGGTACCTAGATACAATTGTACTTTGCAACCTAGATGTATGTAATAATAAAAATATACTAGCAAAAATCCCTCACGTTTCGTGTAGACTAAAACAACTAACGTCAAATACTGAAAACTTATTCCAACTTGCACATACGACTCGAGAATATGCGACGAGCTCTTCGGGAAAATTTATCGACAGGTTACCGCAAAAACATGACGACAGCTCCAGACTAATTGAGTACGATCCATATCGGCTATGACGAGGTGTGACAGACGGTGGTAAAGTTTGCTCTGCTACACCTATCTCATAAACGGAGAAACTTTCAGCCTCACCATAGCATGCTTTTAATACACTTAATTAAATTTATTTATGTTTTGCTACCGAATAAGTAGAAAAAAGTTTTAACCTTTGAGCCTACAGTTTACTAATATTTATCATTTACTTCATAATTAAGACACGTTGCTTTAAAGTGATGACGAATATTACGACAGTTTTAATAGCTTTACTTACATTAATTGTGCATGAGGAGACAATATCAGCCCTAAAATCAAGAATAAAATTTATCGTCAAATATTATTATGCAAAAGCAGGTTTCACTAATGTATCACATTAAATGTTTCACACTTGCGTAAATGGTGGAAACATACTTGAGCAATTTTCAAAGGATAAGAAGAATTTAGACATTTGTTTTGCCACATATTTTTACATGTTAGTATATGAAATATTCAATTTTATATGAATTCCATTTATCAACGTATCTGCCATTAACGAAATATGGAATCGTAGTATCAAAGAGCTGGTGAATCTGTCAATTACATTCATTTACCGTGCTAGAATAATAATAGCAAGAAATCTTCTTTCATCCCAAAAAAAGATTGTAGGAGTCGAACTGAATGCTCTTTTCTGACGAGGCTGTCTGCCGCACATCGCTGAAATTCCACTTTAACGATTGTCGGCTTTTTTACTTCACTTTCTGCGGGCGAAAGGAGAGTGGATAATTGGTACTCAGCGTACCTCATTCAAAACAACAACATCGGTCCGGTCGGCGACAAAAGCTTCATCCTCATCTGAGGCAACTGCCTTACGTTCCTATCTCTGTCATACACATACGCTTCAAAATCTCCACAATTAAAATTCCATCAAACAAATGCTTCCGCTCACCATTTCGCATCTTCTCCGTCTACCGTACGTCTTCGTTGAACCTATACGAATATAATTAGTAGTGAGTAGAGTTTGGCCAGCAACGAACAACACGCTGAACGGTACTCCTTTTTTCTGGAAGCTGAGCGCGAATCATGAAAGAGATGGAGAGAATATGAAAAAAACAAAACTCATTTTTCTTAGGCTCGCTCCCGAACATTAATCAATCTAACCGTAGGGGGTTTACGACTGACGGATCCACTCATTGTCTATACAACTTCAGCGACATCAGTCTTTGTGTTTTGAGTCGATCTCTACGCCAGGGATGAACTTCTTAATGATTTTGTTTATCTGAGAGTTTGTTTACTCGTGGTTCGTGTTCTTTGTCGCGCCGCGGCATGCTTTCAGTTGACACTGGGAAAATTTCCGCCATCTATTTTCCCTCTTATTCCTAATCGTTTCGCAGGCGAATTATGTGGCGATTGTGTTGGTTTCTTTGAGTTTATTTTCAGGGAATTATCAAGGGATAATGGTATACTAATCTCTTCAATGGAATTGATATACACCAACGTAATCATTGAAAATTGATATCGGTATTATTAAAATCAATACGTTTTGTGACCTCTATATTTTGTTTATTTGCCCCGCAGGGTAGTTTTTTTTAATGATTAAATTTAATTGTTTAACTGTAATCCACACATAATTGTTGCAACGACTTTACTTCTAAATATCTACTGGGTAAGAATATACTGCCTAAAATCTAGTATGCATTTTTTTATCTTAACCAATGTTAGTGACAAGCGAGATTAACCGCAGAGCAGCGGTTAGGATTCGATCCTGTCAATTTTCCTCTATTATAACCGGTCCTTTCTATACCTCCGATCAGAGTATTATACCAATACACATGTCTCCAACCAAAAATGTGTACCTATATTTGTATTCTGTAAACTGTTGTGTAGAGGTCCTTTTTTAAGAGAATAATACGTTCAAAAAACTTGAAACATATACATATTTTTGCAAACGAACATCTAATTGTACCCTAGAATGTTTATACAGCGTTAGTAAAAAGTCCCGGAACGGTCGAATAACTTTGTTATTTGAAAATTATGATTTCTGAATTTTGGTATGGTGGTATAGTTAATATACATAAATGCATTTTATGCAGTACAGTTTATATTTTTTTCACTTTCGGTTTAATCGGCAATACGTCCAACTTTTTTTTTTTAAACGGAACGCCCAGATTCATTTAACACTTTTGAATGCAAAATAAAAAAACTACGTTCAGGAAGTATTAAGATGTTTATTTTTATTCACAAGAAAACAGTTAAAAAATTAAAAAAGTGTCCTAATACAGAAAAAACAAGGTACCTTTGAAAAAAGTTGTTGTTTAGTGTTTGCATTCTTTTTGCCGTCACATTTGACAATTTTAAAAGCATTTTAACTTTTGCATCGCTATAAATTTACTTATTTTAGACATCGACACATTTGAAAATGGCAGTAAAACTTACTGAATCAGAACGAATTGTGATCGTCAACGTTCTTTTGAAGAGGTTCGTATTTTGTTTAATACTTTTATCCGGATCGTCACATTAGTAAAAGTACTGTATGCCGAACAATTCAAAAGTTTGAAGTCTTTCGTCAGGTGAAGGATTTACCTAGAAGGGGACGTCCATTAACAGCAACAGATGAAGAAACTAGTTTGAATGTGTTACTTACAGTGGAAGAAAATCATCACGTGTCCACAACAGAATTAGGTCAAATTCATGAGATCTCTCAAAAATCTGCTCATAAGATTCTTAAATCAGCAAGAATGAAAGCCTATAAAATGTATCCCGTCCATGAGTTAACTGAAGAAGATCCAGATCATAGACTACATTTTTGCGAAACAATGACGGAATTGATCGAGCAGCAGCCTAATGTTTTAGATCACATCATTTTTTCAGATGAGACAACGTTTTGTCTCAACGGCACTGTGAACAGACATAATTGTCGCTACTGGTCAATTGAAAATCGGCATTGGATTGAAGAAGTCTATACACAGCGTTATCAAAAGGTGAATGTCTGGGCTGGTCTTGTTGGAAACAACATCATAGGACCATTTTTTATAAGAGGAAATTTAACTGGCAACGTCTACTTAAATTTATTGCGAAATGAGGTTGTTTTAGCACTTGCGGCCCTCTTTCCAAATGCAAACATAGGTGATCTCCTTAATGCACATTTTTGGTTTCAACAAGATTGAGCTCCCCCCCATTTTGCCCATAATGTCCGCGATTATTTGAATGAAATTTTTCCGGAACGTTGGATCGGACGTAGAGGAGCAATCGAATGGCCAGCACGTTCGCCAGATCTCTCGCCATTAGATTTTTTCTTTTGCGGGCACTTGAAATGTCAAGTGTACAAAAATCGTCCCCATAATCTTGAACAATTGGAAGAGAGAATAGTTCAAGAAGCCAATCGCATCACTCCAGAACAAATACAAAATTCAATAAGAAATTTTACTGACCGTTTACATTTTTGTCAAATTGTAAATGGAGAGCATTTTGAACAATTATTGTAATCGCAACCTGAATAGACAGGTATCTTTATTTTTCTGTATTAGGACACTTTTTTAATTTTTTAACTGTTTTCTTGTGAATAAAAATAAACATCTTAATACTTCCTGAACGTAGTTTTTTATTTTGCATTCAAAACGAATGCAAAATAAAACGAAGAATCTGGGCGTTCCGTTTAAAAAAAAAAAGTTGGACGTATTGCCGATTAAACCGGAAGTGAAAAAAATATAAACTGTATTGCATAAAATGCATTTATATTAACTATACCCCCATACCAAATTTCAGAAATCATAATTTTCAAATAACAAAGTTATTCGACCGTTCCGGGACTTTTTACTAACGCTGTATACCTAATTGTTTGATATTGAAGAGTCAAAATGTGTTTGTCTAGATACACGTTCATGTTTGAAGCAAAACCTAAGTTATGTACTCTAATTATGTCTATATTCTTTACATATTTATTATCTACAAGTGTATTTATCTTTTAATTCCAGATACCGTTTCCACTTGAATGTTCTATAAAACACAATTAAATTAAAAATCAGTTTATTCCAGAACCTAAATAAATGACGTTTTTGTAATAATTCTTCTTCAGTTAAATAAATTACAAATTTGAAAATTAGAAAATATATTTGATCCTCTAAAAGTCGCCTCCAGCCAAATTTCCAGCTCTGAATATTGACCGGCCTTCGAGTAAAAAAATTAAAACCAAAATTTCTTTGAACATTTTCATTTCACACACACTCGTAGCTGAATGTTTTTTTGACTATGTCATACCGCTGGGATCGTCCTGGAAAACATTGAGGTAGTAAGGAAATTGTAAGAGACGATTTACAAAAATATGGTCATTGTACCAAAGCGGCTACTTTGTCAAAAAGAACTAAAAAATAAAAACTAAAAAAAAATAATTGATCACGTGATTGACGGAAACAGAAATATTTTTGTTCTGATAGCATCCAAAAAAGTACGTATTTTCTTTCTTGTATATTCCGATTGGACAACCCAATCGTGAAATAAAAATGTTCAAAGAAATTTTGGTTTTTATTTTATTGTCATCCGAAAAACGCTGGGGGCCGGTAACCCATACTTACCCTGCTACAGCGTTTTGTTTGTTGTTGTTTTATGACATTGACACGCTTTGAGTTGAATTAATTGCTTTTTCTAATTTCGTGGGCTTCAGGTGCTTTACATCTTATTACTTCTATAAAAAAGACGGTTTTTCTTTTAACATTTATCACGTGTTTTCATATAGAATCCTGTTGCTTAAATGAATGATGGGCTTCCAATGCGTAATGCACTTAATTTGAATCACAAAGAAATTGCTATTTACTTATTAAAGAAAAAATTATTTTAATATAAATATGATCATAATTTGTTTGGAGTTACCTTTCTTCTGATATTAGTTTTATACTTTTTAATTTTTTGACACTATTCATTTGATACCCTGTATGGAAATTTTTAATCTGAGACAAATCCTTCAATTTCAAAATATAACCTGAAGAGTTGCATAAAATTTGTTTGGATGTGTATTTGTTATAAAAATAAATTGGTTTTGTAAGGAGAAATAATTTATTGCGGATTTGATCCCCAATAATTACTTAGCAAAGTAGAGCTGTTTCATTAGCCTATGCGCTGGTTACATAGTTCTATTTTTTTCTTGAAATTTTAACTAAGCACGGATTTATAAGGCAATAGATAATTTTCACCTCTGTTATACACTTCTCTGAAGACGCTAACCAAGGCCATTACCTAAGGACAATATGAAGCCATGCAAAATAAATACATACATATATGTATGTGTATGTCACATTGAGACGTCGAATTCGCTCACTTTCCGAAATAAATAGGTACTCATTTCCCGATATGACCAAATGTGGAAAGGTGGTTTGTTTCGGCATATGTGGAAGTTGAATGACATATTTTGTGAATTGAGCAATCCGTACTTACTCGAATGTCGAATTTGAATAATGCGCAGTACCCGATATGTTGCTTCATTTTCGTTCGCCATCAGCTGCTGCAGGTCTCAGTTTGTATATCTTTAACTGGAACGTAGTAAGCAACAGTAGTACCTGTCTTGTATGTTAACTATAAATTGAATAAACATGAGCGAGCCAGTGCAATCATCTGTAAATAAATTTGGATTCTAGAGCAGAGTGTCTTCGCATTTTAAGACACCGAACAATAATTTCACTCCGCCTTCAACTGAAGAGTAATATAAAGAAGTTATGAATGAAGTGAAAACCCGTATTTCGAAGAGAATCAATAATAAGAAATTATCTTCATTAGATTATCGTAGATTAAGCAGATTTGAGGTTTAGCATTTGAGGACTGGAAAAGTTAATACATAAGAGGAATGATCAATCATATGTTATAAAATATTATTACATTACAGTCTCAAAATCATATCATATTCTCGAAAAGGTACATCAAGACATTGGACACTCGGCATGGAAAAAGAAGTAAATCAAAGAGATTGCAATATTCCAAGAAGTATTATTAATGAATATCTGAAACTATGTTTACAATGTCAAGTACAGAAGAAACATAAGAAGAATTACAATTGGTTAGAAAGGGAATCTCGAGATCAATGATGTTGAGTGCGTTTATCCATTAAAGCCTTCTTTACAATATCTTGTTTCATTTCAGAGAGCTTAATAATCGGACGTTATTAATTGGTAAAAATAGGTCTTGCAGTGCACATAAGTTAAAAAGACAGACAGACTCTATGTTAAGCTACAGCGCAAGGCAGTTTCCTCCGATTGCTGCTAGACAGAATGTAATTGTAAAAATTCCTGACGAGGACAGGGGACGTGCGTCACCTGGGAGCATAATGGCTATGATTATTTCTGAAGAAGATGGTTTTTATAATGGCGTTCTGGAGAAAATGTGTACTAGAAATGAATTTCAGGTTTAGCAATGGTTTAGTTTTTGATTAATATTGTGATGTATGTATAACATGTTTCCCACAGTTGTCCCAAAGTGAATATATAAGTATAGAAGATATTCCAATGCAATTGTATATGCAATGGCATATACAATGGGAGAAACTGCTACTAAACAACCTAGTTCTAAGCAATGGTTTATAAAATCCTATTGAGAAAAGCAATGTCAGCAATATTTTTGTTATTTTCTGTTTCTTAAAAATAAATAGTTCTGTTTTCTGAGAAATAGTACCTACTTTTGTAACTGTATCAGATGTTTAAGCATTTCTTCATTCATAATTTTTACTGTCTCGGTTCTCGCATGCAATAACTTTGTCATAGAATTTACGTTTAATTATCGATGATCTTTCTGTTTTGTTCATGTCTGTTAAATTTATGTATCGTTTTATTCATGAAAGGACAAGCTGAAACTTGAAAAACCAGGGAACAAACATAACGCAATATATCTGGAATTACACATTATTATCTTCAGCATTTGAGCAACTACTGATTGCTCAGTTTGCGAAATGTGTAAATTATCTTACACAAATTTCGAAGTAGAGCATATTTTCGGCAACTGAACATTTCACATTGCTCATTTCGCGAAATGAGTATTTATGTCGGCAAGTGAGCGAATTCGGCATCTGAGTCTAATGTACATAAATATATTTACATATCACAAATAGAAAAATTAAAAAAAAAATAGAAGTAGAAATTTCGACTGTTCTCATATTTAGCAACAATTTGCAAGAGTATTTGTAAATGATTCCTAATGAAGGACAAACAAAGATCATTAAGAACAACTGAACAAGTAAAATCTCATGGCTAGCATTATAGTGCAAAACACATTTGTGCGTAACTAATATCCAACGGTAGGAAACACGCAATAGTATAGGTGGTACTAGTACCACGAACGAACAACGACAAACCGCAAGTAATTTACGGTTCGGTTAATTTTAATTGTAATTATTGTGGTTGCCTGGAGAACTCCTCGAATATGTTATTGATAAAAGTTTTGCGGGGACGAAAAGCAAGGGCACGCGCGCTCTCATTAGAACCACCAGCGAACATCATAAATTCTCTCTACGTTATTTATGACAGTTTGTGATATTTTAATGAAGCGACCTAAAACGGACCGCACCACTTGCTGACTTGTTACCTCCACTACTGCCATACTACCATGCTCGTCCTCCCAGTAATATTCCTCCTAGTTTGCGTTCTCTCCTTTGGTTATACCGCAGTGATATTTCTGCGAACTCCCTACGGCCCTATCGTCCTTGCTTTTCCATTGCTATTATTAGGAAGGTAGATGAGTAACGTACGCCGAGAAATAACACAAAACTTTAGTTTTAGAATTTCCTAGGAAATTGTTCATGTTCTTGTGTGTTTTCTGACAAGGCTTTTAGAGTTGAATAGAATGATAGATCCGATAATGTAATAAGTTAAAGTTTGGAACTGAAAGTGAGAGTTCCATCAAGAAGGGAACAGCTAGATTTGCTGATAAATTCATGAATTTGGGAATAAAGCCTCCTCACTGCCCTCGTATAACCGCGGATAAAACAATAGAATTTTCTAGAGTTGATTCTTCAACTACGTAGGTGATCTTTTAAAACATTTCAATAGTGATTTGTTTTTTTACAATTATATTCATGATGTTGTAGAAGTATTTGATTTTATTATTTGTTTGTTAAGATTACATCACAACTTTTGGAGACCAAGTCTACATATGTACATCATTTTATGCTGAATCGTGATGTGAAAATTGCTATAGTGTGTTTGGAGATATTGGAGCAACTGCAGCGCTTTGGAAATTTCATATAACGTTCCAACGAGCCCAATTATTTTTGTCCTTCCATGAGTGCAGCCCTTGCTCGCGGCGAAGTGATGTATGATTAATACTATGGTAGTTTGGCGCAACTAGTTTTACGTAATCCTGGTGTATTCTACTGTAGTTGTCTGCCGACGTAATTATGTTATTTGTCTGTTGAAATGCATCTCGCTTAAGCCAGAAAACTCACACAAGTTATAGAGCAGATCAATATTTAGAGTAAACCAAAATCCCTTCGTTTAATCAGCAGAATTCTGCTGCAACTACAGTCTACTTAAATATGTCAACGCCTACACCTATCAATAAACGTAAATGTAAGAACTTTAACTTAAAAGAACCTTGTAACAGCAAAGCGATCTATGTCCATATCAATTTCCAAGTGCCATTACTCAGTGCAAAAACAATTAAAACCCATATACGACATATCCGTTATCATAATAGTAAAACTACCTTTATACACATAGACCAAACCGAATAATTCCGACCATCTCAAGGTTGCCATCCGCAACGCCTCCCCATAAGATGGGACTATCAGGCTGCGTCTTGCGGGTGCACGTAAAATCCAAAACACTACCACTAGGAAATGCGTTCTGTATTTGTTACAAAATGATAACGTGAAAACCATATGTGTTTATGACGTTGTATGCAAATATTGAGAATCTAAGCTTCTAACTGTAGTCAATTTGATATGTAGGATAGACGAGCAAATTTTTCCAACAATAAACTCACAGATTTAGGCAGTTTCAATAAGTAGATTTTCGAAAGCTGAACGTAAATTTTCAACATAACTTCTACATATATACAGAAATTATTATCAATGGACTATATTTATTTTGCAAATTATTTCACTTGATATAGGGTCTCTGCAATATTTTCCTATATTATTGCAAAATCCTAAAGTAGTACTCAGCCAGGTGCAAAAACTGATTAATTGGAGTGTAACAGGAGTACAATTCCCCCGCCAATTAATTGGACTCATTCGATCGTACTTCATAATTGATAGAACATTTGGTTAAGTTTTTTATCGCTAGTATCACCATCATATTAATTCTAAATGCATAGTGTAATTACATACAAACTACTGTTCACCTCACATTATTTGCACATATTGGTTTTTAGAAGAAAACTTTTAACAAACTATTTAAGTGTTTATCGTACATAATAAGCGCACTATAGAAAGGTATACATAGTACGTTGCGTTATATCATATATGATATTGGAAAAATTGTTGTAAAGGCCAATATCCCATAACATTTACTGCAAATTTATAGTTTGTAACTCAACAACAATATCGATGTCATAAAGCACCAAACGGATACAAGATCGTCAATTTCTCCAACTCCATTTCTATATATATACAGGGTGTCCGCGATATACAAAGCATGCAGTTAAGGGATGATAGCTATAACGATTTAGAAACAAAAGCATTTAGCATGGGTCTGTCTGTAAGCGTAAACGAGAAAAAAAAAAATCTAAAAAACCTTATTTGGTTAAACTGTACAAGAAAACTCATGTCAATTGCTTCTTAAATAACCAAAAAACAACATCAAAAATTTAGAGTTGAAAATAACAAAACAACAACGAAAACGAATTATTTAATACTTTGAACCTGAAGGGTGGTGTCATTTCTCTTACATCATAGTGTACACGTATTCAATAGAAGCACATCTCTATCAGATGCAAGCGAAGTAACATATGCTTATACGACCTTGAACTATATTAGACCATTGTATCGTACGAAGTCAATGGCCATACGTTATCCGCTAAATAGGAAAAAGGTATTTTTGCGTCTTTTTAATAATGTTATGACAATAAAATTGATGTTATGTTGCAGTGAGAGGGAATTGGGCGTGTTTAATAGCAGCTTTCGATCGGTAAATGAAAATTTAAGTTGAGGGAAAGTCGCATTAAATGAAAACAATGTAATAATGGTGCAATTATGTTAGGGCGCTTTAAGCTCTTTCGTAAATGCTACTGCAAAATTTAATTCTTTTCTTTTATTTGTGATAAATTGGTGATCCTAAAAAGGACGTTTTTGAGAGACAGGAGAAAATGTATTACAGGAAGGGCTCGATATGTTGCCCATTTGCAAGAACACACCCCTGTAATCGTCGTGTAAAGCCTGCACTGATCTGCTACTGCTGCGTACACTGCTACAGTGTGCGTCGAAGTTTGTGACATGAGAAAAAAAAAATTCTCGTTTACGCTTACAGATAGACACATGATGTATTAAATGTTTTTGTTTCAATATCGTTATAGCTATCATCCCTTAAACGCATGCTTTGTATATCGCGAACAGCCTGTATATTCGACTCAAAATGATTTATGGGTTTATCTCGATTGAGGTTAAGTTAAAATTATTAAGCAACAACGGCGGCGCCTGAAATATTACGATTAATTATATACTTATTAAAAATAATTGTGCTCTGTATGTATGAACTCTTCAATAAGTACAATTTCCAACATTATCCAACATTAAGAATGCTGTTTCATATATTAGAAGATGCGATATCGCACTTCTCTTCGTTAATTTACAATTTACCTTAAAAAATCAATAGAAAAAATTTCACACTAATCCACGCAAGTACACAAACGTTTGCCCGCTGCGTTGGATGATCCTCCCTGGAATTTTTCTCGTAAAAATATGTTTCCATTTGCAATAAAAACCATACTAGCATCCAGGTGCAACCAACAACTAACGTCGGGTAATGCGAATTTGTTGGTCGTTTAATCCGTGCTCGATATTTGCACAACGTACTACCGTGAATGCGATAAAACGATTATTATCAGATATTAAACGGTGCGCGCATTATTAAATTTATGGCAGGTAGAAATTTTCAGTTACTATTCCCGACTATTTGTTGTGGTAAACCAGCTTGTCTAACTACGACTATGTCAACTGCATTAGTTACTGCTGTTTGGTAACAGATATCGGCCAACCGTCACTGCCTATATAGGCTGCATATTTCATAATTCATTAGTAAATATTTTGGTAAGGTTAAATGCTATGGAACGAATAAATAAAACTATTTATTTCAAGTATTTCCATAGTCATCCTGGCTGTTTATTTATTATTTCACACGTTGAAATCAAAATTATGTGTAGTAGCTTTAAATATGTATTTAGTATTCCTAGTTATTATCGTTATTTGTCGAAAATCTATTCAGCAGCACTTATATATAATTTACTCATGATGCGCTCGCAAATGTTAGACAAATCTCTTTAGGTATGGTTGGGAACTTTTATACCAGTTTGAAACTATAACAAGATGGGAACGAAACTAACCGAGGCAGCAAGAACTTAGCATATAAATAGGCGGCCAATGGAGGAAAGCAGGGCAATTTATAAGACATGCAAGAGGGAGCTTGTAAAGATGACAAAGGATGCCAAATGGGAATGCTGGAAAATGTTGCGTCGTTAGATTGACAATAATAGCTGACGTAATACGTGTATCATCGTGACAAAAAAGATAATATGTTAGTTTCTTATATCAGTTCCAATAATAACATATATTGGCAGTCCTTTTTCCACCATCATCAGATGAGCTAAGGATGACGGCTGCTACAGAAAATGTACCTTGCTTTATGTTAGTGTGTACGACAGCAGGTATGAAAACTGGTAAGTCTCCTGGGCTGGATAAACTAGCACCAGAGGCAATAAAGGAGGTCGCTAGTTACCAACTGATAGAGAAGTAGGTGTCGCTTTAATTCTTAAAAGCAGAAAATCCCCAGAAGTGGCAAGTTATTTCAGGTCAATATGTACGCTAGACACACCAAGTTAACTGTTTGAAGCCCATTATAAGGGATAGGTTGCATGAAGAACTGGATAAGAGAGCAGGCTACATACGGATTATGAAACGCTAAATCCACCACAGAACGAACTACCGTCTCTATAGATAGTGGAAACAGAAAATAAATATAATAGTAGAGAGCGTAGAGAGAGAGAGAGAGAGAGAGAGAGAGAGAGAGGGTGTTCTAATCGCAATTAAGGTTAAAAGTGTCCTTAGCTTCTCATAAATTAATTGTAGAAAAAGTATAGAAAGATTGCTTACTATTATTTTTAATGTAATGACGAGGTACCTGTCAATTAGAAGAATAATGGTAGGAAAAATCGAGACGAACTAAATCTGGAGTGACAAAGGGATCAGTACTTCGACCGACTCTATGGAGTATTCTGTACAACGATGTACTGCGCTCGGAGAAAACAAGAAATGTTATAATTATAGGTTGTGGTGATAATTTGACACTTGCGGTGAGAGCGGATGACGAGAGCACGCTGACGGAAAATCTCAACCAGTCCCTAATGCAAATCAGCAGGTGGACCAGGTAGCACAGCATAATTCTAGCGTCAGAAAGAAAAACTAGAAATGACGTCTTTTTGAACGAGTAGGGAGTGAAAATAATGCCCACAAAATTCATAACTTACTTGGGCGTTAACATTTATAACAAAATCAAAACGGGCACAACTATAGACATGCTGATGCTCGAGTGATATGAAATGCACGAGCATAGGCAAAAAGTTCGGCCGTAAATATATTTTGACAATGGGCGAAAGATGCTTCACTGACCGCCTGGCGGAGCAGATGGGCAAACGGAAATATTAAAACGCAATGGATACCAAGGCGGAAACCGAATATAGAAGCATGGGTCTTAAGAGGGCATGGCGATTCCTTACAAAAAAAATAAATAGAGACGATATACACGTGTGCATATTTTGTGGGGAAATTAGACACGACAGAGCACACAATTTTTGAGAGCGATAGATGACAGGCGCTTAGCGAAACTACTTACAGCAATCTGGGAAGCTCCTTAACACTAGACGCGTTCGTTATACTTATTATTAGCACCAAGTCAGGCTAGAAATCTATACGCTGTTTGATAGTCACATGCACCGCAGGGTAGCAGAGAACGGTAGGCTACATGAGCTTCATGTAAGATCAACTAGTCCTCTAGCCGCACCTGACAGTAATGTGTATTTGACGGTTCTGGGTGTGTCCATGAACGTTTTGTGTGTGAGGTAGGAAGTTTACACACATTATCCTTTTTCTAATAACAAGGTAGTAGCATATGACATTGTTTCGTCTTCACAAAAAGGGAATATCCAAGCAGGGGCCTCATATTTGGCAGTTTTTGGAAAATAATTCTCATGTTATTATTCATACAAACAAAACACGCTTTTGTACATAAAGCGATGATGTATTTGTATAATAATCGATCCTTACAATAAATTTTTACCAACTTGGTATTCTTTATTTTGTTGTGGTATCAAAGACGAAGGAGTAAATATACAGCAAACGAAATATTTTATTTGAGGTGCGTGAGGAATCAGTACACTAGATAAATAGAAGTAAAATCAGCACCTAACAGATAGAATAGTGTTCTCCTGGATCTTTTTGTAGAAAACTTAATGTGCGCAGACGTAGCCTTAACGGCGGAAGCCATTAAAAAATTTGTAAGAACGTTTTTATAGAGTATGAAATTTTCAACAAAAAATTCCGGGAGCGCACTATTCCATCTGTTATGGTTTTCAAATTATACTACATTTTTCCGGAAGACAATTTCTTTACTACGACAATCATTTTGAATCTCACTTTATGTACATATTGTCACATAGTTCATTCTTATTTTATATGCAATGTCAATCTGCAATACACCACGGGCATGTCACTTTCACTTCAGGTATAATATGTACATCAAATTCTGTATAATTTAGTACTTCAAACGGTAACATTTTGTAGGAAACCAAGTGAGGCAGAGATTGTTTAAATATGGATAATAATCAAAATCCTAATTATTGTAATTAAAACAGTAAAGGTTTGAAAAGTCACATCAGTCCCTTAGAAATTTATAAGATAAATAGTCAAAATAAGAATATTGGAGATAATGCAAGAAACGTGAGACAAGTGTAGTGCTTAAGTTTTTCTTCACTTTTTTACATGGCAACACTCAAAAGACTCCAACATAGTAAACAATGAAGTTACTTCAAAATGGGATAGGTCGTATAAATAGAAAATCTAATGGACCTGGAACTGAGACTGTGGCATCTTAATGAATTTTTTAGATGTACTCCAACACCACACTAACATTGACACTAAAACTATTAGCGCTAGATACGTATTTTGGCAACTAAGTTGCTAGCATCAGTAATAGTGAAGAGCTATTTCGAAAAGATTCAGAAAGTTTAATATCTTTTATAGTTAAGAGATATTTGCAAGAATTACAAATAGTGCACATTTTTAAAGAAGCTGTACCTCGAAATGTTACAGACATTGTTTAATTTTATATAGAGATAGTCCTCCACTTTGTAAAGTCTCTCTTGTGTGTTTATTTTATTTCGTATATATACATTATTTCCATAAACTTATTATAAATTCCAAACTGGAGATGCAACGTATCGCTTCAAATCTAGAACAGTATAAAACAAAATGTGTGCTACAGTCGCGCAATTATAAGGAAAAAATAATAAATTAGCAATTAGAAAAGCAAGGGCAGTAGAACGTTTATACGCGGAACGTTTTCCTAATCGTAAGCGACCATTGGGTCAGGTGATAAGGGACACAGTGTCTAGGTTACGCGAAAGAGGCACATTACACCCATGCTAGGAAGGGAGGGGTGGTGAACGAACACAAAGAGTTTTACGTGCGGCAAAGCAACTCCTGAAAATGGTACATGCGAATCCAGGTATTAGCACGCGAATTGCAGCAATACAAGTCGGAGAGTCTCGTTCAGCGGTCCATGGAATCCTCCACGAGAACTTGCTGCATCCACACCACCTACAACAGGTGCAAAACCTAGCGCCGCGGGATTGTCCTGCACGTGTTAGATTCTGCCCCTGGTTCCACCATAAGCAAGAAGGAAATGTGGATTTTTGTGCCAGCTTACTATTCACGGATGAATGTTGTTTTACCCGGAACGGTGTTTTAAATTTCCATAATACTCATCAGTGGAGTGATGCAAACCCCCATGTTATAGAGTCGTTTTCAACGCCGATTTTCGGTAAATGTTTGAGCAGGAATTGTCGGTGATAGCCTACTCGAACCGCACGCACTTCCTTCACAACTGAATCGAACGAATTATTTGGATTATTTGCAAAATGCATATCCTCGATTGACTGGATGTGGAGGACATAGACCATGGCCAGCACGTAGTCCGGATTTAAATTTATTAATTTTTTTCAATGGGGTTATATGAAAACAATGGTGTATGATGGAAACGAAATTGACACCGAAGATCTTCAGCAACGTATTTTTACAGCGGCGAGTTGTATATGTGAGGAACCAGGTATTTTCACCGTTCGTTTCAGGTTCGTTCACAAGGCGAACATATCGAACACTTGCTATAAATTTTCACCCACTTCACCTCACCAATCGGTCCTTTTCGGGACCACCGTTTTACTTATATAAAAATAAAAATGCCCGCCTCTATACGAGGTAACTAAAAAGTAACTACTAACAATACTCCATAAAAACATCAAATCATTAATTGTTTTTTCCGCAGCAGCTGTTAAAATTAATTACGAGATAAATTTTAGTTTAATTTTTAACGTTAGATAAAAACTAACTAAATAGTTTGATAGTTACTGTAAAAAGGTCACAATAATTAGAATCAGCAATTATAAACTATACATTTAAGCGCAATAACTCCTATTGTTTGGAAAAACAACACCAGGTTCTCGTTCACCGGTATCGAAAAAGTTAGCCAGCTTTCTAGAAAGCAATCGATCATCTAGGTGCGTTATTGATATTAGTTGAGCTACTACAGTGGGCGAAGCGCCTTGAATAGTTTGGCTGTTGGTTTACGAATACGCAGTTACGTATGTTCATACGATTATATTGTTTGCACTGCATTCTTTAGTGTCTCAACGAATATAAACATACATTCAGTCAGGCTCGTAATATAATTTATAATATAAAATATATATATAAATAATATAAAAATTTCGTACAAAAATTAATAAACTTATAAATCTTTCATTTCTTCGTTATTGGGGTATATTTATGTGTGATCCTGTTCGGACATATTTACTACTGCGTCTTTTTATTGCTGGGACACCCTGTAGACTGAAGCTATGGATGGTATTATCTCAGAATCGATTTTCATTATACTCTTCTTTTTCTGCACAATTTTAACAATACGGTAAATCGTTATACCAAATTGATTGGAATTCACATATAGCACAGGTTGAATGGAGACAACAAAATAAATCTCTTTTCCATCAGTTTGATAAATGGCTACTCTAATTATACACAAAAAGAACTAAATTCCAAGCATACCACACTAATAAGCCCCCACAGAATGTTAATGAGGGCTAAATTATGACTGTTAAAGCATATTTAATTAGTTGATTGGTAAATAACTACATTGTAGAAACATTTAGAACATCTACTTGACACGTGATGAGAAAACTCCCAACGTATCCCTCCATTTCTGAAGTATAGTTACATCGGCGACTGTGAGTTCGATGCCATCTTCATGCCTTTGAAATGACTA